>JASPKZ010001154.1:0-55657 GCA_030220185.1 Diploptera punctata
TACCAGGTAATAAATAAAAAGATATGATTATTATCCAGTATTATTATTTTATTTATTATTATTAATTATTATTTTATCATTTAACTCAGGATTTAGCACGTATGTTTTTCTCTATATTATAATCTGAGAAACACCACACATACGCGGTAGTGAGGGTACATATGGTGGTATCTTACACACTACTCACGAAATATAAGAATAATTCACGTAAAATTAAAATCCTCGTCATATTTATCCATGACACAGTATTATTAAATTAAATTGAGATAATTATGGCCTCAGATAAATACTTACAACACGAGTATTTTTTGTTTCGTTTCAATAAGCAAAATGCAGTCATTTAGTGCCTCTTAGGGTCATGGAAGAAGGGAATCTCCATAATTTTATCTACGTTTAAGAAGGCTGCGAAAGCTGGTGGTCGTTTGAAAAAAAAAGTTAACTTTTACCCCCATATTTTTTTTAAATTGCAACATTTGTCTACTGTGTTTTATTCGGATTACATTTTATTTTCTTCGGAGATACCACGGGAGTATCTATTGACTGTCTATTTTTGGCATAAACATCCGATAGCTTGAGACTCCACACTTGATGTATTGTTGAATGTCACGGCTGTACGTGACAACAAGGTCACTTAGCCGCTCTTATTAAATTATTGGGTGAACCCTAATTTATTTTTTCATTAATTCGGGTATAATTTCTTTCCAATTTTGTAGGTAAAATTATTTAACTTATGTTTAATTAAAATGAATTAACTAGTAAATGAATATCATTATAAGGTCTTAATAAGACTGTGCTGTTTTCTAGACGTGAAAACACCTGTAGTCCTATGTTCAGTTTTAAACTTACCCGAGCCTGAAATAACTTTATTTTATAGAGGATCGGTGATTAGAATATTGCAGTTTGCTTTCAGGATCGCACCCCCCCTGTTTAAACGTGTGTGTGATGTCAAATAGTTATCATAAAGTTTTCCTCTCTCATTGGATAGCAGCGTGTTAGATTTTCTACCTTCCTGGCCACGCTGGGTCCCACCTTCTTTTGAAATTTATTTTTCTCTCTCTAAACAATTTATAGCTCTTCGACCTGTTGCTGAATGGAAGAACAAAATTCTCCACAGCTTTGCCCCATAGCATAGGCCTTGCTGTAGATTTGTGTGAGGCGAAAGCGAATTTCAAAGCGGCTATTGTTTTTGTCTCTTTCGCTTCCATTATAGCTCTCTACACAGATCGGAAGATATGACTTTGAAACGTATACCACACGTACTGACACAATAACCACACTTAAACCCCCCGTTCTTGTTAATCATAATGTGTTTATGAACAGCCCTCGTTAAATGATGCAAAACAAAACATATCATCATCATCACAATCATAGTCCTTCACGATTTTATGGTCATTTGTTGACCTGTTTGGCCCCAAGACGACACCATCCAAACGTTTTTGAGTGGACGCCTGGGTCTTCTCTCCTCATGTTTATATCTTAAAATTTTTTGGGTATCTGTGATCTTCATTCGATGAATGAGTTATCATCTTGCTTTATAATAGAAATTTTGTTTTTGTAATGTTCCCTGTGTAATTCTTCTAAGATGTCTTCATTTTTTTTGTGATCTATTAGTGTGTATCCTGCAGTCCCCCGAAGATATCTCATTCGCCGATCACACAATATTATCATTTCAGAATTAAAATTATTTCTATAATGTTTCAAAATGTTAGCTTTTCAATGTATCAGTACATCACGTGGGATGATCAATAACTATTTAATGTATGTCATTTGTAAATATATTTAACATAGCTCTATAACCTGACTCGATACTAAGGAAGCTTTTATCTATTGTTCTATCTTCAGATCTCAGCACTATGAATTGATAATAAAATTATGTTGATATATACCCCGCGAAAAATTTAATTGTTATTTATAAAATCAAAATTTTTCAATTTCACATTTAGAGATGTTGCTTTAAATCTTTGCCAGAAGAAGAAATCACTTATTTTAGAGGATTAGTGACGCAGAGCTTGAAATGTCTTCAAAATTACCTTAAAATTGTAACTTGAATTCTCCTTTTTCGGAAGAAATATACTGTAGTTCATACGGATATATATCTGCAGCTACGTAAAGAAATATTAATATTGTATTATAAAAATAAGTTTCATAAACTTTCGTATAATATGGCGTTGTTGCATAGCATGACAATAACTATTACGTAATAACTAACCTCACCAACCAACTAACCTGATGTGCAATTGAAAATATATTTTTTTTTGCGCGATAGTGCATTTTCTCGTACTTACCAGCAATGGCGACCATTATTGAAAGTTCAGCTTCCTACATTTCGGGGTTGCCAAACTAAATAACTATACTGTACTATGACATATTACACCCACACGCGGGAAGTAGAAACCATGGTCTCCTCTATGTATACTACGTACAATGTATATAAAGAAAATATCCAAAGGTAGTTGTTAATATACATAAGGAAACAAATCACTGCATTTTAAATGATTGCCTGAACTTTATTGAAACAATACCAAAACACATAAATACGTACTTGCGGCCATTTGTTAATAATTGTTCTCAGGCCTCCTGTTGTTTCAACTTATAAACATTGCCCACATGTTAACATACTCAATTGTTTATAACGAACGCAAATATTTCCAACAAAGGATATCATTATTTTACTAATATTTATTTTTTGAAAACACAACCGTTCGCGCCAAAAGTAATGTACCGCGCCGGTTTTGCGAAGTGTTTTCTACAGAATCTCGGAAATTAAAAACTCAGCGATTTTTTCTCCTCGATTCTGGTAAAAAACCACTTCCCCCAACCTCGCATCGTAATGTACCTATTCTGATTGAATAGAAAATTTTAACTTTTCAAAGATTAAATTTAAAATATATATATTAAAATAATTATAATTCATAGACTTGTAGAATGAACAATGAACAACGCTTCTTTTGACCTTTTGTATGCCATGCCCGGCATGCGCCGGTGAAAGTGTGTGTACAGCGGTATGCCACGCCCGGCAAGCTCCGGTTTTCAATCTTATTACTTTAAATATTGTAAGTTTTTATTTCAATAAACTAACATTATTTTTCGTCCTGTGTTTGTACACCCTTTCTTAATACTTAATACTTTGCACATCCCTTATAGAATAATGGTACAGGCTGTTTGTAAATGGGTTTTCTGAAGGAGGGTGTACATACATGTTTCAAGGCCTTTTTTTTTTCCTATGGAATATTGCAATTTCAGGATTTTCTCTTTATTTATTTTATTTTTAGTTGAAAGATGTCTACCAGGGTATGTCGTGCCGTGAAACACGTGAATTTATGTCTCGCAGTTGACGAAAAACAATACAATACGCGAGTTTATGTGTGTCAGTTTTATCAGAAGACGAGAGTGACAGTAACAGTTCATCAAATGGTTATTCATTAACTAATGTGATAGTAAGTCCCGTTTCAAAGAGAATATTATTACAATCTAAGCCTGTAAATAGTAAAGCAAGTGATGTAGACCTAAATTAACAGGGTGTGAGTGACAGTGGTGGGCGTGTCGCGCCAGACGAAACACGTGGCATAAAACAGCTGTTTGACTGGAATTGATCGAACCCAGGACCATAAAAAATGTCCAACAATATTTAATATCATAATTGTTTAGTGATATTGCCATCAAAATTATTCAATAGGATAAATGTTTTAGTGATAGTTGATAACAAATTTCAATAAAGACACCGTGCTGAATTCGCAACCTGGGATCTTTACAAGTGGAAAGCAACACCGCCTAACTTACAAATAAATGTATAATAGTGAGTTTAGCATGGCATGTAGACAGTTAATTATACTTTATATAGGTTTATATTATATAGTATGGCGTAGTACTTTAAATTTAGAAAACCTGGCACCCACAGCCCAGCTGGAAAAAGGGAAACTCGGCGGTCAAAGGTTAAGAGGTATATAGTAAATACATTTAAAAATACCACATTCATTATCGTTTAAACGCTTGTAAGTATGATGTCACGTGATATACTGTATATATTTGAAAGCTGAGTGAACATTATAACATTTTTAAATTTAAAAAAGCAAATTTTGTGTTTTATATCTTTTTGTTGTTCTAATTACAAATGTAATCTTGAAATTAACGTTTTCGCATGCACACCTTAGTTCAAAGTAAGATAATTTTCTGTCTAAACCAGTATTCGAATTAGCTTTAGGCGCTGCGCTGATGCAGTAACATTTGTACTACTTAAGCAATACAGGAGCAGACACAACCCGATTATTAAACTAGTGTTTGCAGTGTTACTTAGGCATTATTCCGCGCCATACTTGATAATTATGTACTCAGAATAGTTAATACAAATAAATATTTTTTTTCTCCTTAAACCGGGATTTTAAACCTAGTTCTCCTGCTTTACGCGCTGGGGTTCCAACCAATTGTTTGCACGTATATACAAGTGGAGAGAAAAAAATCTATCTAAATCGGGATTTGAAACCAAGATCTTTATAGGAAACCAGATATAATAAGAAGACTACGATCAGTGAGATATGTGGGCGAATAGGGAATGAAAGAAGGGCATGGAAGCTCGTTGAAGGAAAACCAGAGGCAAAGAGCTCAGTAGACAGGCCAATAATGAGGAGGGAGAATAATTTTAACCATGATTTATGTGAAGGGGTTGATTGGAAATATATTAGTTCAGGATAGGGATGTATGGAGAGTTTTTGTCCATCCGTCCGTGAATTTAAAGGTTAAATAGTGTTATTGGATAATTTAGATAAATCCCCTGTTTTACGCGCTGGACGGTACTGGGACATTTCAGGCCACTTGAAATCCCCAAGCAACTCTGTGAGTGAACCTCACATGTTACAAGGGGGTCGCTCCAATTAACAAGGCGTTATGGTGGGATTTATTCCATGACATATTGTACATGTTATAGTGAATTTATTTAATCAGGTTTGCAACAGGTAAGATATTTTTGTCCCGTTTTCAAACGAGATTTAGGCCACTATCTCTAGCTTTACGTACTAACCAATTGTGCTAGTTAGACAATTGAGGAGCTGGCTCTAATCCCCTTGTTTCAACTAGCAACCCTGAATGTATTAATATTACTTTTTTTAGTCGG
The DNA here is from genome assembly GCA_030220185.1 of Diploptera punctata. Classification (NCBI taxonomy): domain Eukaryota; kingdom Metazoa; phylum Arthropoda; class Insecta; order Blattodea; family Blaberidae; genus Diploptera; species Diploptera punctata. Next base: position 5,108 of record JASPKZ010001154.1, read on the forward strand.
CTGATGTGACATCATAATGTTCTTTATAGAAGGGATTTTATTGTAATGTGAATATAAGTTCACTAATTTCAAATAGAGAAAAAGTGTGTCTGTGCTGGCATGCACGATTGGTTAGTGCGCAAAGCTGGAGATCATGGGTTCAAACCTCAGTTTAGGAGGACATTTCATTTTAATTGTATTTTGTTGTTTTGTTTTGTTTAATGTTTAAATTTCCCGTTCTTTAAACTAAACTGAATTGCACAGCGAGACAGGTTTGGAAGGTTCTTGGTCTGCCAACTTGTACCATTTTACAGAGTAGACGATAATGTTAACACACCCTAGCTGCCATAGCCACTACTTGTTACAGCTACACAAATCCTCATGGTGTTTGGTGGACTACAGTCATACAGACTCCTCCTGGGCATGTACCATTCCTCTGCATCCATTGTTCTTCTTGACAGAAGAAGGAGCACATATTATTGATTGTGTTAATACATTTAGGGTTATTTGTATTCATAATTTAATGTTTCTTTTAATAATTCTATATCTTTTTCACGCTGACTTGTCTTCAGTTTTCAAAATTAATGTTTATATGACTTGCTTTAAGGGATAAAACAAGTCTAATTTGTGCAAAAGTTGAAATTAAATTTTATAAATAAATCATGAAATCTGTAGAATAAATCAGAAAATAAAAGTAAAAACGCCTCTCTCGATTTATCTCGAAAATGTGCTGATAACCATAAGATGTAAACATGCACAGGTTTCCAAACGTGATTCCTAGAACCAGAGGCGATCATGCAAATCACCAGTTTTCATTACATACCTTAAAAAGTAGAAAATAATAAAAATAAAAAAATTAAACGTAGAAGAAAATGTTCTTCTAATTTTATGCATAATATATGCACATTGAAAAATATTATCTTACATTGTGGTCTAATGTTACTTTTCTAAATGCATAACTGCGATTATGAATATTTAAATAGTCATGAAGTTGGTTTAATTTGTTGTTTATCTCTTTATTGTTTTTTATTCTAACTAACTAACTAACAAACTAACTCACTGGCACTATCGAACCTGTAGGTTCATGGTCGCACGGACATCAGCTCTCCACACATCCCTATCCTGAGCTAATGTTTTCCAATCATCCCCAGTATAATCTACTTCCCTCAAATTATAGTTAATGTTATTCTCCCACCTCATTCTTGGTCTACCAACTGGGCGTTTTCCTTCTGGTTTTCCCACAAGAAGCTTCCATGCACGTATTTCATTCCTCATTCGGAATTTGTTCTTTATTCGCTACTTTCAATTAGTAAAATCATTAAAAAAATTATTTTAAATTATGTTTTAATAAATTCAGCTTGTTGCATAGCGATAACAATAATTATGACGTAATAACTGTAAAGTTTCTATGCAATTCCATGGAATGTGAAATATAAAAATATATTATTTAAATTAATAAATATTAATATTTCACACATGAAATACAAAACTGGTTCATATTTCAACTTATACAGCTGAGGTTTGAAGACAGACAATTAGACAAAGGTTTTCTCTATCAGGTGATTATTAAATAGGCCTACATTTTCAAATGCATTTATCATCGTTTAAATGCTTCTTAATATGTACAGAATATATCTTTGCAATTAGCGTATTGTCACTATCGAACCCGTAGGTTCATGGCCGCGCGGACATAAGCTCTTCACACATCCGTATCCTGAGCTAATGTTTCCAATCATCTACTTCCTATAACCTACATCTCCAAATCATTCTCTCGCCTCATTCATAGTCTACCAACTGTGTGTTTTCATTCTGGTTTTGCAACAAGAAGCTTCCATGCACGTCTTTCATTCCTCAATCCTGCAACATGTCCTGCCCATCGCAGTCTATGAGACATAACTGTTATTATATCTGGCTTGCTATAAAGACCACGTAGTTCACAGTTATGTAGTATTCTCCATTCACCTGTCTGTTCATCTCTCTTTGATGTAAACATTTTCCTAAGAACTTTATTCTCAAATACTAGTAATCTCCTTTCCTCCCTTAAAGTAAGAGTCCATGTTTCCTACCCATATAATATAACTGGTAGAATAATAGTTTTATATATTTTCAGTACAACTTTTTCTGAATGGAGTTGGGACGACAAGAGTCTGTGTAATGTATAATAGCTTACATTTCCAGAATTGAAAATATATTTAAGTTTTTGTCGATCTCATTCCTAATAATTAATATAATTATTGTTCCTAGTATTTGAATTTGTTACTTCTTCAAAATTTCTTTCATTTATCATTAGCTGTGAATTTCTATTATATAATGTATTTCTATGGGTGAATATATATATATATATATATATATTTCATTTTATTGATGTTTACTTCCAGTGCCAATTTGTTAATGTTACTCAATAGGCTGTGCTTGTATGCCCTTATTATTCCTTGGTTATCGCCCAATAATACTACATCAGCATAAACTAACAGCTTATTAATACCATTGAGTTGTAGGCCTTCTTCATCCTCTAGACATTTGATGGAATGCTCTAGTACAAAATTGAATAGTAGGGAAGATAATGCATTTCCTTACTTTAACCCATTGTGAATTTCAAAAGTACCCGACAGTTGTTTACCTACACGCACCCCACTCTTTGTGCTATTCAGATACATTCGTATAAGTGTAACTAACTTTTTAGGAGTTCCGAATTCCAGCAGGATCTTTGTTAAGTTGAAATTATAACGAGTGAAACCCTGAAATTAGAAATATTTTCTGTTGCAATCTTCCGGGTAACATTTTTATGTTCAGTTTTAAAATTAAGCCTCGATACTCATTGCGCGATAATGTACTGGTAGACAGTAATTAGTGACATGTGGTTAGCGGTTCGAGTTCCCAGTTGCTTTATCAACCGGAACCACTATTTAATAAAGGCACCAACATTTCTCACCATGTTGGACTGGCACCAGTTGCATATACGCAACGTTTCCATGAGAAATATCACCTTAGGGACTAATAGCAGAGCAGGTCCCGTAGCTCTGCGCCAAGATATGATACACTGATCCGCTGCATCCTTCAGTTTTTACGTTAGTTATATTAAAAATCCGCATAAACCATTTTACTTTCTATTTATTGTTTTATTGAAAACTCCAGTTAATCACCTTGTTTTTAATATCGATCTTGTTAATATATTTCTTCACAAATTATTCTCTAAGTTTTTCAAGAAACAGCGAGGTAATTCAGTCCTCAGACTTCACAATTGTACAGTTTAAAAGTTACTTGTATCGTTAGACCAACAACATCTGTGCGGTTTAACAACAATTTATAAAAATCTTGAAATGTCTTAAAAAAGAGAAAGTGAATGTATAAACCTCTTCCTCGAGATATCACGTAACTTCAAGTTATCTCACGTTTGGACGATTTAAAAGTTATAAAGTGATCCCACTACCGGATTGAGATCCTAATGCAGTATCGTTACGAAATATCATCTGGGTTGTGAGCCCTGCATTACGGTTGACTTTACACAATGAACATATATCTGATTCACATTTACTGAAGTTGCCGAGTCTATCCCACAGTCATGTAGCTAAAAAAAAATTTAGACAAAGTTACAACAGTTTTAACGTCATTAGGAATCGATAACCATGTTGCCTCCTTACATAATTACACAATATATTTTAAAGCTTTTTTACGTTATTAAAACTTCCATTGATTTTGTTACTTGTATATAAAACACACATTCATTCCTTTTTTACCGTAAAATATTTATTGATATAAAACAACAAGACTTCCAGATATATGTCTTAGGTTCATAATAGGCAATCTATTGAATAATTAAATTAATGTTTTTATTACCTCACCTCATATCTTTTTTCTTCTATACTGCAGTTTCGGAGCTTATCTCCCTCGTCAGTAGCCTCTGGTCGACCGGTGTTATGTCGTTTCTTGGCGGTTTCCTTCTTACTTCTGTCGGTGGACCGATGAACCTCTGGATTAGGTCAAAATTTGCGGGAGTTTCAAAATTCATGAGTTTTTCTTTTTGGATGTGGATTTTTTCCCAGACTGTGAGTTCCTTTAGTTTATCTGTTTGTTTGATTAGGCTAGCTTCTGTATCTATTAAATGTTTTTCAGACCAAGCATGGGCTACTACTGCTGACTTGTCCACTTCCCCCTTTTTTACATTTCTAAGGTGTTCCTTCAATCTAGTTTTTAAATTTCTTTTTGTTTTTCCTATATAGATTTTGTCGCAATCTTGTCAAGATTGCGACAAAATCTATATAGGAAAAACAAAAAGAAATTTAAAAACTAGATTGAAGGAACACCTTAGAAATGTAAAAAAGGGGGAAGTGGACAAGTCAGCAGTAGTAGCCCATGCTTGGTCTGAAAAACATTTAATAGATACAGAAGCTAGCCTAATCAAACAAACAGATAAACTAAAGGAACTCACAGTCTGGGAAAAAATCCACATCCAAAAAAACAAAAAAGAAAAACTCATGAATTTTGAAACTCCCGCAAATTTTGACCTAATCCAGAGGTTCATCGGTCCACCGACAGAAGTAAGAAGGAAACCGCCAAGAAACGACATAACACCGGTCGACCAGAGGCTACTGACGATGGAGATAAGCTCCGAAACTGCAGTATAGAAGAAAAAAGATATGAGGTGAGGTAATAAAAACATTAATTTAAGTATTAAATTAAACCTCATAGTGTTCTTTCCCTGTGAAAGTTAAACTCTATTGAATATTGCTATATATATATATATATATATATATATACAATGAATATGATATTGAAGCGGGCGTGTGCGTGTTTCAAGACCACAAAAAATAAATAAACTGGTACCCATGCATAGTAATGCCAGATCGAGAGGTTAGATGAATTGAAGACCTCTATTATTGAATGTCTTTGGATGAGTTCCCTGAAGTACTCCCCGCCCGGAGATCCGAATGGGGGACTATTTGACCTCCGGAAAATTTTACCCCAGTTGAACCCATGTCCGCATTTCTTGACGGTTGTATTTTTACGGTGGAAGATCGTCACTCATTCGACCAAGGTACTTTTTTCGTCTGGCTTATCACCTTCGACCAGTCCGGCATGGGTAACCCTATCTCGGCAGCAATGCTACCGCCGGCATAGCTCTCAGGATCATTTAAGCACGCAAGCCACTCCACCACGACAAGGTAAAGATACCAAGCTTCTTGTAGGAAAGCCAGAGGGAAAACGCCCGGTTGGTAGACCAAGAATGCGGTGGGAGAATAACATTAACTATGATCTGAGGGAAGTAGATTATATAGGGAATGATTGCAAAGCATTAGCTCAGGATAGGGATGGAGAACTTATGTCCGCGCGGCCATGAACCTACGGGTTCGATAGTGCCAGTGAATAAGTAAGTATTATTGAATGTCTATGACATCTGTCCAGGCTCCTTCAAAAGAGAAGTTGAGATGCTATAGAAGAAAATGAATATATGTAATGAATACTGAGAAGTTGTTGAATTCATTTTCTGTCTGGTGGACGACGTTAGAAACCAGCCCTGGATCAGATTCTTCTACAATCAACTCTACATGGAGTGATCGAGTCGTGAACTAGGGACCCAGTAATGAAGGGAGGGTGCTAACCACTTGTGCCACGGAAGCGCCTGAACCGGTAGTAACATTGTTATTTTTAAAAAATCTTCGACGGAAAACATTTGGAAACAAACCAGACAAGAAATAGGATGTGAAACAGCATCAATATCGGAAGAGAGAGTTTGACTGAACAATAACAGAGAGATGAACACGTTAGCTGTACAGACGATATAGGAGCAAACCCTTCCTTCTCCAAGTTAGGTCATTCTTTAAAAAAATCCTAGAAAATAACTGTTATGAATACATAGTTCTTTATATAGATTTTTTTTTATTGTTTTATAGATTATCTTAATTATTCGAGCAAAGTCGTTCGAGATGGACTTTAGACATTCAAGTCTGTTGAGATAGAGTATAGTTCAGAGCAAAGTCTTGTTGAAACTAACTGTAAACATCCCTACATTTAGTTCATTTGGAATGTTAGTGGTACAGTTACGGGTAATTCGAGGTCATCTTTAGTATATAACACTTGAGAAGTGAGGGTCTCGCGTCTGTCTGTGTGTGTGAACGGCTGGAGGGTAAGTCACTGACCATTTTTTTCTTAATAATGTAGTCCATTTCTTTTGGATTTTGAACCAAGTACCATTAACATTTTTGAAACTATATTTTAGAAAAGGGATATAACATTTTTAATCATGTAGATTTGGTTAGATTTAAAAATTCCACATGTAGATTAGGTTACATTTAAAAATTCCACAACTCCCTCTTCTCAACCCCCCCCCAAGAAAGTACTGTAGTTTTAATATAGGCTTAGATTAGATTAGGGCTAGACTACTAAGGATTTATAATTATTTATACGTTAGTAATAAAATAGTTAAAAATAAGACTTCCTTTGTTTATTTCAAAACATGTAAACTGTACATCCTCATACTAACGCTCGGCTAGTTAACCGCTACCAGATTTTCCAAGTCCCGAAGGTCCTTTAAGCCTAATAAATCCAGTTGGGTCCATAACACTGGTGAGCAGTGGTGGTATATCGTATACATTTTTTAAATTATTTTTTATGATAGGGAAACGGACCCTTGCAAGCTTTCTGGACCGTTTGGAATACAATAAATATTAAAATTTTGTGATACGTACAGTTTTAGGTTAAAATCAGCAGTGTAAGATTTACGTAGAATATAGGGTATTTATTATTTAATAGAAATTAAATAAATAAAAGATATTAATTCTGAATTGGGATTTAAATTTATCAGACCCTTTAAGAGAGAGGGAGGTGTGGAAAAAAAAGAAAATTGTTTTTTCGATGTAGCTTTAATAATTGAGCAACCATTTTTTTCTCTTGTAAAAATCTATGCATGATATATATTGAGAGTGTATACTATATTTTTTTGTCTAGAAGATAGGTTAAAAATATAAAACCAATATAGATTGGCAAAACTCATTGCTGAAACGTGGCCTGAAACGTGGGCTGAAACGTGGCCCTCCTTACGGGATATGTCGACGTATGCGAACCGAACTCGTGGCTTGTGGACGGGGATGACACGCCATCATACTAACATGAATATTTTTGCCGATGGTGATTGTGACCAATAATAATATAAATAAAATAATTTCTCTGCAATAATAATTACGAAAAAATAGCATGAACTAATTACCTTCGTGGAAAATTACTTCCATATCATACTGAAATACAAATGGTTTAAATGTCTCGGGTTATTAATTACCTCAGGGCAACTCAAGCGATACCAACATATGAACGAAATGTTGAATTAAATGAGAAAATTTAGAAACGTTATATAGGAATTATTTTTAGATCTTTCCTGCGAACAGATCGTTTCTTCATGCGTTGGAAAATATATTAAATATGGAGATTAAATAAATAAACGGACTGTGTCACTCCTATGTTGGCAATACTAAATGTGAAGTCGAAATCATACCGACGTTGTTTAAATTAGTGGAAAAGGACAGGTCATATGTATATATATATGTATGTATGTATATATATATATATATTTATGTAGCATATATGAAATAATTTACGGGGTAACTACAGGGTATTGTTGAGAAAATATTTAGCGAAAGGAGTCTCGGGTTCGAACCCCTGGTGACTAGCTTTACAAGATGGCGGCTGGAGTGAAGGCAATTAGATTTCTTGTCCGAGAACGGTAAGCCAGGAGTGTTCTAAATTAGCTATAATACAAGTTTATTTCTAGCAGGAATGTTAAGATATGTCCGAGGAATATTTAGTTTGAAATATGTCCCCGTATGCGAGGCTATCTAACGGGATTTTGATAAAGATTCTGAAAATTTTCCAACTTGAATGAGGGAGTTAGAGTTCAAAAAATTCGCTCTGCACTATACATGTTACCGAATCATCAGATCAAATATCCAAAATCATAAAGAGTATCAATTTTTTTTAAGACAGATTGATCTGGCAACACGTGTAATGTGTTGGCTAGGATGTCGTCACTAGAAGTCTTGGATTCGAACTCAGGAAAAATGTATTCAGTATTTGGTTAATCTCTCCAGAATAGCGCTAGTTTAAAAATTTATTCGAGGTTATTGGAACTTGAACAAATAAATTATTTTACCTTTTTTTTTACAGTCAGGAATATTTAGCATTTATCGGGAGTAAATTGGAAATTTTCCGCAACTCTTATAACTAATTTATCGAAGGAAAATATGGAAGTATGGAACTTATATTCTTTTACCGATTAAATAACAAAATTATTTAAAATAAAATAAAAGTGGCTCATGGAACTCAGTTTCCTTTACAAAATAAATAATTAACTTAGATAAAATCTTGGTTTCAACGGGAGTTTAGTTAAAGTGTAACTTATAATAGAACTAATTATACTTGGATGGGAAACTTGTAGCGGGCACATCAGATTAGGTCTCGTAACGGTGATTGAAAATAGATTCTGAAAACTTTCCACAAATGTTACAAGGTATGTCAGCTGATGGTTCGAACTAGGACACATATTTGTCGCATAACGTCCTTATAATTTAGAAACAAAAGAACATAATTGAGGGATGCAGAATTTTAATCTATCTTATCGAATCGGTCGATGAACGTTAATAACCATAAGCGGCAAATTTATTAACTAATGGGTTGGATACAGGTAGTTGATGAATTATAATGATTTAAAATGATGTTGATTCATAACATAGTTAGTACTGCTGAGGGAACCTTGATGCTGACCATTCTTATAATTCTCTGTCCGAGTAAACGACTTTGCCCGCATTAGACTAAGCATTTAATTAAATAATAATAGAACATTATGTTTGGCAAAATAAACATACACTGATAGGGCCGAAGATGTTAAAAAAAAGTACTAGGAATCATAAATATTCTATACCTAAACGATCGCAATGAAATTAATGATAGGAAATACCTAAAGTATATCACAAACAGTAACGTGCCTATAAATGCTAAACGAAATGTAGGAGCGCGAGAGTCAAACATTTTTTTTATTAAAACATTAGGAAACATAAATAATCTTTTATATAAGTGTGGTGATAAATACGTCATTTTTTAAATCTCACTTCAGAAGGAAACAAAAAAAAATAATATCCACAAAATAAATTAATAAATACATGGTATTGTCTATTAATCCTCACCCCAAGTGATATGATACTACATAACCAGGGATTGTTGAGTTTCGGTTGTGAATTGAGTCTTATGGTTATCTACATTATAAATTTTTTTTTTTGAATTTTCAACCCACTTTATACATTACTTAGGACTTTTGAGTAATTATTCGAAAACCCATATGGTGAATGGTGACTTGCAGTTTCCCCAGAGAGATTTTATGCAGTGAAGAGTTTGGATTAGATCAAGAGTGTCTAGTTGTTTTAGGCATTATCTTTAATGCGACTACATACTTAAAACAATATAATTTCGATTTTATGGTGGCAGCATTTGTAAAACAAAAATAACGGTAAACCAGAAAAAACCCTCAGCACAAGAAGAACGACTAAGCACACGATCTGACACTACGAGTACGACTGGGCTAACTAGAAACGACGAAGGATGTTGAGTCACCTAGGACATCCCCCACACCACGAAACATAGATTAGCTGATACCAAAAACAAAAAGGAGGAAGACAGGGTTTATGCGGGTATGACTTACTACATCAGGGATAGTCATTCAACATGGGAAATGTCCACCAGTCAATACGGTGCGACATGAGAGACCAAGCAAATACCTTAACCATATCAAACCGAACCTCTGATCGTCCGTGGATCATATAATAATTCCCAACCAGTATTATACAGTAAGAAAATTGGATAAAAACACAGAAATCCCATTAAACCTATCCTCCGGATAATCCATGGCTCCTAAAAGAAATTGCTGGTCTCGAGAACCTCAAAGGACAGACCCAGTACCCGGCATGGCTCTCTCCCGACTGAAGGAAGATACCATCACCGAACGTGGGCCAGGCATCGGATTCAACCAGGGATGCTGTAAGAGATCAACATGAGCGCGGACATGCGCGGCGCTAAACAAGAACTAACTTATTGGTTATTAAAATACATTTTAGTTTAAAGTTACTCATATTTTTTTTTACATCACTACAAATAACATATCGTTAGTCTATTTTAAGCGCTTCCGTTCTTTATTCTAAATTACACACCCTGGCTCTTGAATTTGCAACACTTGTCTTTTGAAGGTAGACCGTGCGGTATATGTGTGTTGCCCCACAGCTGTATTTCTCACGGTTCTGCGCGGCCACCGATCTAATAACAAATTCATGAGAATGTCTTGCCTACTGAATATGTCCCATAGTAATGCGCCAAGACATACAACTGTATTATTCACTTTCTACATTGTTTATGATACGGAAACATATTTACAATGTTCAAATATCCTCATCACTTTTCCCCGGTATTATTTTTTTGTTAGTAAACTCCAGGTTATCTGTTTATTTGAAATATCGATTTTATTAACACAATATTTTCTCAGTTCAATAAAGATTATCATTATTTTTATAGCCTTAATTTAACAGCAAATATGTGGTTTCACTACATTTGTTATATTAGTACATGATGTACACGTGGCAGAAGATTAAAATCATCTCTCGCTGTTCGTGTCCGTGAGTGGTGCGCATGTCAGCCATGTTGGAATGAAAAGTTCACATCTCCGTGCAACAAGCTGAATGAGGTGTCATATCGGAAATGTTGTTCCTGTGCATCTTGCAAAAATTAAAGTTAAGTGTGACATCTCTGTAATCAGGATTTACACCCGTGCGATGTTCCATAATCTGAAGAAACAACACACGGAGGCGGTAGTTAAATCGGCGAAGGCTGCTTTAAAGATACGGTTTCGTGGACGTCTTTACATTGCATCCCAAGGAGACAACTACAAAGTACTGAGGATCAGTCAAATATCTTGGTGAAAAATGAATTATGATTCTTTATTGAAAAGCTCTCGTAATTCCTATTTCTTTAAGTTATTCGTGTTCATGTTTCATAATTTCACATTTCTTATGATACATGTCATGCATATATATATATATATATATATATATATCTTTGTGGAAAAAAGTAAACATAAACCTATGTGCTAGTTGTTCCACAAAGTTATAAAATTATTCCACTTGAGGCCTTAGCCTAGAATAACAGGAGGTTCAGGCTCGCACCTACGAGATAACAACTCTTCTTATTCCTGAAGGTTGATAGCCTAACATCTGCTTGGGTATAATGTTATCATCCAATCGATGAATATGTTACACCCATCTTGACATATCATCTGAAATTTTGTTTTCTGGAGGTCCCATGTGTAATTATTCCAAGGTGTCTTCTTTTTTTTTGATCTAGTAGTGTGTAGCCAGATGTCCTCTAAAGATATCAGATTTCAGCAGATCTAAGTATCTGTATTTCTTTCTGTTTCAATAATCATACTTCGCTACCACTCTAAGAGCCAGTGTTTAACACACTTCTAGTCTTGAATGTTTTTGGACTAACTGTGGGAGAAAATAAAATTTATTCATCCTAAAATCCTTTAAAAATGTGGATTTTTGTATTTACATCCTTTTTAATTCCCATTGAATTTACGGCTGAAATATCCATAGAACGCGACAAGGTTTGAATGTGCGAACCGCACAATATAATCATTATTTAATCAGTATCAACTTGACTACCGGGTGTAACAGAAATAAGGAGCAGGAGAAGTAGAAGGAAAAGGAGTACTATATATATTATATTGTGTCCATTACTTGCCCAATGTCAAATTACATAAAATTGTAAATTAACTTTTTTAAGATAAAACAGTGCTTATGAATATTTGAACAGGAGATTCCATGAGAAAATTAGATATAATTTATTATTAAAATCGATATGAGGATTTTTACCTGACGTTAAATTAGCTCCAATATGTTTATTAAAGAAACATTTTCGATGAAACTTTTGTTGCATAGCGACAACAGGAATTATGACGTACCTAAAAACTACTGTAACGTTACGGAGCAACGCCACTGAACGTAAAATTAAAAATATTACTTTAAATAAAAATTATGATTTATTAATATTTCACAGATTCAATTCAAAACTTTCATCTATCAATACATACAGCTCGTGAGTTGTAGACAGATCAATTGTCAACTCTTTCCCTATCAGGTAAATACAGTAGTAAATACATTTTCAAATATAATATTTAAAATACTTATTAATATGATATCCCCTCCATGGTATTTTACCTTGTCGTGGTGGAGTGGCTTGCGTGCTTAAATGATCCCGAGAGCTATGCTGGCGGTAGCATTGTTGCCGGACTGGTCGAAGGTGATAAGCCTGACGAAAAACATACCTTGGTCGAAAGAGTGACGAACTTTTACCGTAAAAATACAACCGTCAAAAAATGCGAACATGGGTTCAACTAGGGAAAATTTTTCGGAGGTCAAATAGTTCCCCAATCGGTTCTCCGGGCGGGGACTACTTCAGGGAACACATGCCAAAGGTTCAAACACAGGGACATGTTCCTAGGAACATGGGATGTTAGGACTTTATGCAATAGCGGGACACTAGAAATATTAACGAGGGAATAAGATAAATCGCCCTTGGATATAGTCACTTTACAGGAAGTTAGGTGGCCAGGAGAAGGTAGTCAGGAATCAGAAAGCTTTGCATTATACTACGGGGGTGCAGAAAGACCTGCATTTGGAACGGGTTTTTTAGTCAGAAGGAGGATCCTATCCGCTATCCGAGATATTAAGTTTGTTAGTGATAGGATACCATACATAATTCTAAAGGGTAAGCTACATGATTTTATAATTGTAAATGTACATGCTCCCACAGAAGATAAAGATGACAAGATCAAGGATGAGTTCTATGAAGAATTAGAATGCTAATATTCAGTCTTCATGAAGATAATAACGACAATGGGATTAGATTAGTCACCTTTGCCGCATAAAAGAATCTCATTGTTAAGAGCACAACATTTCAGCATAAGGATATTCATAAATACACCTGGACGTCTCCAGATGGCGAAAATCGGAACCAAATAGATCATGTATTAGCGGACAAACGCTGGCACAGTAGCATAATTGATGTTAGATCAGTTAGAGGGACAGACTGCAATTCGGATCATCATCTGGTCAGAGTGAAAATCAGACAACGGCTATCGCTTATGAGAGGAACAAACGCTAAAGATGACTCTGTAAAATGTAAATAAAAAAAACTTGAAAAATGATGAAATGCGGCAAGAATACCAAATCAAAATTGCTAATAGATTTGAAGTACTGGAATCTTCAGATGACAATGTGGCACACGAAGAAGAAACTGATATAAATAAAGAATGGGAGGCTATAAGAGATACTATTAAATTGTCAGCATCAGAAAGCATTGGGTGTTTAAAAAAGAGGCAACACAAGAAATGGTTTGATGAGGAATGTGCCGACATTGTAAAGAAAAGAATGCTAGCAAAAATTAAATTGTTACACGAGCCAAATGAGGTAAATTTAGAGCAAATGGGAAGTATTAGACGGGAAACCACCAAGTTACTAAAGAGAAAAATGAGGGAATATTTTAGAGAGAAGATTAATGATCTTGAAATGAATGCAAAAAAATAAGAACATTAGAGAATTATATCAGGGAATTAGTATAGAGAAGAAAGGGTTTCAGACTAGAACAAACATAATTCGGAATGGAAATGGGGATATGATTGTAGATTCCAGGAGTATATTAAATAGATGGAAAAGTTACTTTAATCAGCTACTAAATGTACACACAGAACAGGACATTGAGGAGGATAATTTACAGACAGCAGAAATGCTAGTCGCACAACCAAGTACATTAGAGGTTGAAATGGCGATTGGAAAATTGAAGATGTATAAAGCATCAAGTTCAGATGAGATCCCAGCAGAACTGATAAAATCAGAGGGAGAAAAATTGATGGACAAAATACGCCGGTTGCTTAGTATGATTTGGGTAAAAGTAGCTCTTCCAGATGAATGGAAAGAATCAATTACCGTACCAATTTATAAGAAAGGGATAACAACTACAGAGGCAACTCATTACTTTCAACTTCGTGGAAAATTCTAACAAATATGTTAGTAATCAGACTTACACCCTATATTGATGACATTCTAGGAGATCATCAATGTGGATTTAGAAGAAACAAGTCTACAACAGATTAGATTTTTAGTATAAGACAGATTTTAAAAAATAAATGGGAATATAATGGTATTGTACATCAACTATACATAGACTTCAAAAAAGCATATGATTCAATTAAGAGGAGAAGTTATACAGTATCCTGCACGAGTTCGAAATTCCTAAAAAGTTAGTTAGACTTATACGAATGTGTCTAAATGGCACGATGAGTAGGGTGCGTGTAGGCAAACAGTTTTCGGACACTTTTGAAATCCAGAATGGGTTGAAGCAAGGAGATGCACTATCTCCTCTACTATTTAATTTTGTACTAGAGCATGCCATCAAATCTTTAGAGAATGAAGAAGGCTTACAACTGAATGGTATTAATAAGCTGTTAGTTTATGCTGATGATGTAGTAATATTGGCCGATAGCGAGGAGATACTAAAGGACAACACGCACACACACTATTGAGTAACACTAAGAAATTAGGACTGGAAGTAAATATCAATAAAACTAAATAAATGGTCACACGTAGAAATACATTATATAATGGAAATGGTCACCTAATGACAAATGAGGGAAATTTTGAGGAAGTGGCTGAATTCAAATACCTAGGAACAATAATCAGAACTAGGAATGAGACGCACAAAGAAATTAAACATAGGCTCAATTCTGGAAATGCGCGCTATTATGCATTGCAGAGACTCTTGATGTCCCAACTCCTTTCAAAAAAACGTTAAACTGAAAATATATAAAACTATTATTCTACCAGTTATATTATATGGGTGCGAAATATGGACTCTTACTTTAAGGGATGAAAGGAGATTGCAAGTATTTGAGAATAAAGTACTTAGGAAAATTTTTGGTCCAAAAGAGATGAACATACAGGTGAATGGAGAAGACTGCTTAACAATGAACTGCATGGTCTTTATAGGGAGCCAGATATAATAAAAACAGTTAAGTCTCGTAGACTGCGATGGGCAGGACATCTTGCACGTATGAGGAATGGAAGACTTGTATGGAAGCTTGTTGTAGGAAAGCCAGAGGGAAAATGCCCAATTGGTAGACCAAGAATGAGGTGGGAGAATAACATTAACTATGATTTGAGGGAAGTAGATTATAAGAGAATGATTGGAAAGCATCAGCTCAGGATAAGGATGTATGGAGAGCTTATGTCCGTGCGGCCATGAACCTACGGGTTCGATAGTGCCAGTGAGATAGTGCAACTAAGTTAAGCTGCATGGTGCACCAGGCTGTTGTGTCAGTTTACTGATGTAGACGATATTCAAGACAGAATGTGTGTGACATGTGGTCAGACTGTGGAGGCCAGCCGCTATTACGTACAGCTTCATAAATTCCTATTGTTTCTGTGCAGACTATGAAAACCTTTTTTTTATAATTACCAGCAAGAATAAGAATTTCGAAAAGCCCAAATAGAGCGACTGGTTCAAATTCCACGAGTAAATGATGGGTGATGATTGTGGTGCGCCTTAATCCTAAACTTAATCTCAGACGAATATGAATGATGATGTTCATGTTGGCCACATTGTTTTTGGGGACCATTTGGACCTTAAAGTTTCCTGATATTTGTCTTACAGGTGGGGAAAAAAAAAAAAAATCGTCACCGAGGAAACTTGTTCCGACCGGGGATCGAACCCGGTCCCGCTGCATGACAAGACAACCCGTTATATCGAGACCACAGCGATGTACCCGGCCCCATAGTACGTTCGATACCTTAATTTTAAATATTCTCTAAATGATGATAAAAACTCCATTAAAATCGGTGAAGTAGTTTTTGAGTCCGACTCACAGACACTCATATGTGAGATTTTAAAAAAGTGTGTTATATAATTATTTTATAATGTGTTTATGTTTGTACTACATTCTATTGTTATCGTTGTATCTATTATGAAGGGATCGCTTGTCTTTTCTAAACGCTACACGAGCTTCTCCGCGTGGCTTTTGTGTTTTGATCATGTGTAACACAGATGGCGGACGTTGTATAAAACCAGTGCGTGCCGTCTGCAAAACTTAATAAACAAAGTTTGTAATAATTGTAATAGTTGTTTAAGCGTGTGTACAGTGTTTTGATATGTGTGGAACGGACGCAGGAACTGGGATTGTCTTGAATTCTGCACAAGGTTCGTAGATTTGTGTTATATTTGTAATTGATGTTATCAATAAACCTCTGTGTTTTAACATTAGTTTGACCTTCACCTTACAGGTACCTTGGCTCAAGTTTCCAACAAGAGTCGGAGATGTTGTGAAACCTCACATGTATTCTATCATATTTTACTTCCACGTATTCAACACCCGGCGTGCGCTGCTACGCCTAAAGATATGAAAATTAATGTGTTTTATGTTTAGTTGAATAAGTAAAATGAAAAACAATTATAAATTTATATCGTAATTATTGTTAGGTACCCGTGCTGATTACCCGTCGGTGCCCGGGAATCTACTTATCCTAATCTTCATAACATAAATGAGCTAAAAGACGAAAATTGATGTGTTTATATTTAGTTGAATAAGTGAAAGGAAAATAATTATAAATGTATATCGTAATTTTTTTAGATACCTCGTGCTGATTACCCGGTTCAGGGAGGTTTATTATCTCATGACGATACCACTCTTTGATTTTTGAGGCGAAGAATTCGTTGATATTCACTTCAGTAGCTTAATTTTTTCAATGGTTTCTAAATAGACAGTAATCAGAAAGCGCAGTATCAGGGCTAGTGTTGTTCCTCCCAGGTCATATAAATACTGATAAAACAGTCCAGATGACATTTAGGAGAGGAGGAAGAGCTACAACAGAGGACAATCTGACGTTAGGAACAACACCCCTGAGAACAGTAATATCTAGGACTCACCCTACAGACTACAGCGAAATCCTTCAGCCCACATGTACATGACAATACAATAGCTGACATCAAAGCAATCTACAGCATCAAGACTATCCGTGCCGACAGCTATGATTCCATTCGAAACCACGATTTCGCCGATTATCACTTATGGAATAGATCTGATATGGGAAAAAACTGACTCTCAGCGACCTTAGGAAGATAGAAAACGTGAAAGTCCGCTTCCTAAAAACAACACTGAGAGTGGGGAAAACTGCCCCTCACGACTCATCTATGAACTCACAAAGGAAACAAACTACACAGAAAATCATGCTACTAGCCCTTACCAAGTACTCTTTAAAACAACAGGAGAGGAAAAACAGGTGCTGATTTCTTGTACACCTCAGGAGCTATGCTGGACAAAAACTGGACGAAAGCCAACCAAGAGCTAAGACATGTGTTTTAACACACGGCTTTCATCATAAGGTGTGCAGAATCAAGAAATATCACGAACCTAGTGAGAAGTATGTGTGTGCGACCGATATCATGTACCGAAATACCCAAGAAACACGAAATCGCTGAAGACTACAGCAAAGACTAAAGAACAATGTCCATTAGGGCGAACATTTCTTCTCATTATTAAATACCACTGACTTGTAGATCTTCTACACCCTCTAAAAAATATCGATGGCACACTATTACAAAATTGAGTAGTAGAGGAGATAGTGCGCCTCCTTTATTTAACCCATTGTTAATTTCTGAAGTATACAAAATGTTATATTTGAAGAGAAAAAATATACACCCCAGTCTGAGAGTATAATTTTTGTCTTCAAATATAATTTATCCATCTTTGAGATGTATGAAATGAATATAGAAACATATCCAAAATGTGTTTGCCTACATACACCCTACTCTTTGTACCATTCGTATGAGTTTAACTTTTTAGGGATTCCAAACTCCAGCAGGGTAACTTCTCCCTCTTAATTGAATCTTATGTATTTTGAAGTCTACGTATAGTTGGCATTACATTCCAATTTCTTTCCTAAAATCTGTCTTATACTAATATTGTGATCTGTTGTAGATATGTTTCTTCTAAATCCACATTGATTATCTAAAATGTTGTCGACTTATTTTATGTTTCTTTTTTGTATTTATATGTGACGTATTAAAATTGTAATTATATATTTTAAGATTTTCCCATATAACGTATATAGACAAGTAGTAGATAACATTTTTATTAGTTTTATTTTCTTTATTTGGAGTGTTAGAGAACAAACTACATTTTCAAGGTAAAACTGCTATTCGACAATAAAAACGAAGTCACTTCTGCCTTTGTTTACATTACATCTGTAACTTAGCTCGTAATTCAGTGCCAATATCTGGGGAATATAATTTATACTAGTGTTCGCCCATAAATAAACGTCACAGCTCTTATCTCACTTTATATAATCTAAACAATCTTATTTTTTAATTATTTTACTTTATTTGACATTGTACTGGATGTTTTATTATTACTAGTGGTTGCCCCGCGGTCAGAATTCGACCACAATTCATTAATTTTATAAGTTTGTCACAAATACGTCATTATGCATTAATTTTCTATTTATTTTAAAATACAAACGGTAATAAGTATGTGGTATAGCTTGGCTAAGCCATATTAAAAAAACCAATGCGTCATTTGACAGTTTTGCACTAGTTATACTATTTACATTTGCACTGGTCTATTGTTATGTGTACGGGATTATACATCCCTTCTTCGTGTCTCACTCCGACCCGTCAATGTTCTATGGCGAGGCATAATGAAAGTAGGTGTATAAGAAAACATTTCATGAACTTACTGAAACCAAGATTAGACAGGGTTTAATGTAAATTTAAACTAAATGTACTCACTTTTTAAACCACTAATAATACATATGCGAGAGTAAGTCAATTCACATCGCTGCTGCACAATTTTCTTTTTACAACAATGCACTTTCAGTATGAACGTAAACAAATGAATGAGTAATACACATAAATTCCTTAGAGACGTTTTATTTTATTTTGTTTAATTTAATTTATTTGTAACACATATTATATATAAATGTTATTTTTCTGCACTTCTTCTCTATATGAACTTTAATTATGCCAAATATCACACTCCTCCGTGCGCGCAATCTGCTTAAAAAGGGGTACAAAGTTTTTTCTTCATGTATTAATACATAGATCATATACTTACTCACTGGCACTATCGAACGCGTAGGTTCATGGCCGCATGGACATAAGCTCTCCATACATCCCTATCCTGAACTAATGCTTTCCAATCATTCCCTGCATAAACTACTTCCCTCAAATCATAGTTAATGTTATTCTGGTCTACCAACTGGCGTTTTCCCTCTGGCTTCCCTACAAGAAACTTCCATGCATGTCTTTCATTCCCCATGCGCGCAACATGTCCTGCCCATCGCAGTCTACGAGACTTAACTGTTCTTATTATATCTGGCTTCCTATAAAGACCATGTAGTTCATTGTTATGAAGTCTTCTCCATTCACCTGTCTGTTCATGTCTCTTTGGTTCAAAAATTTTCCTAAGTACTTTATTCTCAAATACTTGTAATCTCCTTTCCTCCCTTAAAGTAAGAGTCCATGTTTCGCACCCATATAATATAACTGGTAGAATAATAGTTTTATACATTTTCAGTTTAACGTTTTTTTAAAGGAGTTGGGACATGAAAAGTCTCTGTAATGCATAATAGAACGCATTTCCAGAAATGAACCTATGTTTAATTTCTTTGTGCATCTCATTCCTATTTGTAATTATTGTTCCTAGATATCTGATACATATATTATATACCATCTATAAAATCGGTTGACAGACAGAGGAGAAAAATGTACTTAATTGTTTTGAGCCGAAGATAGGGAAAAAACTGTTCCCAAAATTGTTTATTGATAACACTAAAGTAATAAAAACTGTTTAATTACCCATAAACATAATTGAATCAGAAAATGTTATACCTCACAAAATATGTATATGTTGGAGGGCACCCAATATCGTGAGGAATTTGGGTAGCTACAATATCAGTTCCATGTTGAGAAATGCAACTATAACAGCTGGTGGAGTCAACAATCTGATCAGATGCCACCGCTACACTGTCAGGATGATCGTATACCTCTGTGATTAACACATGTTCTCATCACCATGGAGGTTTTCCATAAACACTGCCTTGTACATAAGAACGGCAGAACTAATTGTTTCCAAATTTTATTTATTGATAACACTAAAGCTCAATGGCTACAAAAATAATCGGTTGACAAACTGAGGAGAAAATAATAGTTTAAAAAACTAAAACAACACGCTTTATTAGAAAACCGAACTAAAACATGAAAAATAATGTTAATTTCCAACATGCTGGGATAAAATTAAAGTGGTCAACAAAAAAATCATTTCCAACACGTCTAGAATAGAACTAGAGTTATCTACAAAAAAAATTACCATCAAAAGCGTGGGGTGCTCTATCATATTTAATAATAAACAGATATTGGCAAAAGTAAAGTCTCTAAGAAGAAAATGTAAAAACCATAAAAAGCACCCCACGCTTTTGATGGTAAAATTATTTTTGTTGACTATTTAACTCATGTCGCAAATGGTAGTCAATGACCAATCACGTGTCAATGAATTCTGTTTTACACCAATGACAGTCGTGTTTCACCTCGCTCTTTATCGATTTTTCTTTATCAGCTCCTGTTTTTTGTGATAAAGAAAGCTCCTCCTTTTTTAATATTCTGATCAGGTTAGACCATTATTTTTCTCCAACAAATACATTGAATAGATTCAGTGATTTTACTGAGTTGTTTATTCAAAATATAAATGATTAACCTATAATGTTGATTATAATAGTTTGATGTGTTTCATTATTTCTCCAGTAGAGTGCATTCTTACAATATTGCGATATGATCGAGTTGCAGTAAATATACATAACCTCACATTTCTAATTTGTTCTCAAACATCGCCGTTTACATTAACTATATAAATATTTTAAAACACCGATAACTATATTAAAATAATTATTTTTTAGTAAAGAGCTTAATTTTATTCGTTAAATAGTCTTAACAAATGTCACTCTTGATTTCCAAATTCTCTAGATAAATTGGAAATCACTCGTGGCATTACTTTTGATAACTCTAGTTTTATTCTAGATGTGTTGGATATGATTTTTTTCTGTTGACCACTTTAATTTTATCCCAAGCGTGTTGGAAATTAAAATGATTTTTCATTTTTTAGTTCGGTTTTCTAATAAAGCGTGTTGTTTTAGTTTTTTAAACTATTATTTATTTTTTAGTTTTAATATCTTACAGAATAAGATAAAAATGTAAATTTCCTTGAATTCGATGCTATTGTAATATGAGCTAAAAGTAATACTCTACTAAACAAATCCTCCCAGCCGGATTTGAACAAGCGACCTATGGATTACTGAAATTATATACCACTACAGTCCACCGCTCCACCAACTGAGCTCTTACTACGATTGAGTAAGAAGATAAGTCCACAACCTATTATACCGGTTTTTTATTATTTTGATTTTATGCTGATTCTGGTCAGGATTTTAGAAACATTTATGAAATTCATGTATTTTATGTCTTTCGGGTTAAATGGCCGTAGTCTGGTTTTATTAAAACTCGACGTTTCGTCTACTACTGCGGTAGACATCCTCAGGAGATTCTGCGTGTTCTTAAGTTGTACAGAAGTCTTCCTTTTTTCTTTCTTAATTCTTCAAATCTTGGAATAGATAGATATACGTCCTACCCGTAGAGGTTGTTTATGTAAAATTGTAGACTTTCACGGCAGGTATTTTATGTCTTAAACTTAAGAAAGAAAAAAGGAAGACTTCTGTGCAACTTAAGAATACGCAGAATCTCCTGAGGATGTCCACCGCAATAGTAGACGAAACGTCAAGTTTTAATAAAACCAGACCACGGCCATTTAGCCCGAAAGACATAAAATACATGAATGAAAATACCTACCGTGAAAGTCTACAATTTTACATTTATGAAATTAATGTGTTGTGGGTCCTTTACAAGTATACAAAGTTTCAAGTCGATCCAATGATTTTAAGTGGGTGAAAATCGCGTTGAAAAATTCCGTTACATAGATACAGGTCACAGGTGAAGCTAATATAAAGCGTGTAAAAAGGTACTTAACTGCTATGTACACTTAGTGACAAAAAGAATGAGCCGCTTCAAAAAGCAAGAGTCCCTGTTATGGCCCACTGCGCATACTCGAAAAGCTAAAGCTGTGATTAACCAAGTAACGCACTGTTAAATGTTTTAAATACGCTGTATTCGTTTCTAATCGTCTTAAATAATTAAAGAACGGCGAAGGAGACATGTTTCTAGATATTTACGAGTGTTCGACAAATGCAATATAACTCAAATTGCTACATTTTAAATAAAGTTAAACTCTCGTTCATAGTGCAAAAGTACAAGACAACCAATATTTAAACAACTAGTATCCGACGTTCCAGTAGCGTAGATCGTTAAACCACTTACAAGAAGATGAAATATGTATGAAAGCCAGGATTCGAATCCTTCAACAACCTCTTTTTTTTCTTCTTCTTTCCGCAAAATACATCCTATACGTGCTATAACATTTAATTCCTCCCACGTAATCTACGTCAACTTTACACTATATTAAGTAATATTCCTGCCTTGGTAAACTCTGTAACACTATTTATCTACCGCTATAAATTTAATTGTATGTGCAGTACCACATTTTCATAATAATGATATAAATTTACGTATTAAAAGATAATATAGCTTTATATATTTTGTGTTTATTTATTTATTACGTATTAATGAGGAAAATGTATCACCCTTCAATTAAAATATTTAGTTTATATATGACACGTCCAGCATAATAAACGCCCATATATGAAAGACAATAAAATAATATTTTTATTGTCCATCATCCATAATATTAATAATATTAATAATGAGAAGCATTAAAGGATGTGAAGAATGTAATTAACTGGGGGTCAAAATTAACTCAAAATGTACCCAAGAAAATGACAAAGTACAGAATTCAAAAAGGCAGATGAGTAATAACAATGTTAAACGGCGTTTTGTAGGATAAGAACATGTGAATGGATACCAAATTAGAAATTTATAAATCCATAATTCGAAGCACGCTAACATTCGGTGCAGAATAAATATTTGAGTCTAAAGCGTATGTCTACTGAAATGGATTGTTCTAGACGCTCAACTAGACATTCTAAATGGGAAAAAATCAGAAATACAATCATCAGTCAACAAATGAAAGTCAAAAATCCAATATTAGATTTTGTGAGATACAAACACTAGAATTGGAATGTTAAGATAGAGAAGAATGGAGAAAGAAGATAATTTAAAAAGCTTTGTGCACAGGGAGATGATGTATTATATTGTAAATATGTTAATAAAAATTAAATAATAAAAATAGTAATACTTCCAAATAGTTCGCTGTTTCTTTGAGAATGGACAGACAGAATAAAATAGAAAGAATATAACAATTAAAACAATTAACCTCATCGGGAACCGAACCTGTGACCTTCTGCATACGAGTCAAGCCACCAAGAAGCGAGCCAAGCTTACGCTGGCTAACTGTGCTTGAAAGAATACACTTGAACGGAAGAAGGGAAGCTCTACTGTGCAACTAATTTACTCGCGCGTTGCAACTCGAGACCAAGAGTCAGCCTATTATTTTTGTCGCTAAGTGTACATATATTACTCTGTTATAGTTTAAATGGGAGATTCGGTGCTGGATTTTTGTGTCTTGCAGTTAAAAACGACAATTTTTTGGACATGGCCTCTGTGCATCACATGCTTCTCTGGAAAAAATGCAACTCTTGCACCATGTAGACTTTCCATAAACATTTGCTTGCAGTTAAAAACGGCAGAATCAACTTTTTCAAAATTTTATTTTTCTGCACTCCTTCCCTGTATGAACTTTAATGCCACATATCACAGTCCTCCGTGTGTGCAATGTGCTTAAAAAAGGGGAACACAGTTTTTCCTTCTCATATTAATATACATGATTTAAACAGAGTGGTGGTAGGTAGCTCTGGTAACAACACTTTCCAAGTGGAACATCTCCCCTATGCAAAATTAATTCTTCATGTAGAAGCCAGATAGTATGTTTATCTAGTCACACTTTATTCCGTATCTTCCAAGCATATTTTTGTGAATTTAATATTTAGGGAAGAGTCCACCGCTGTGGTCTCGGGGTAGCGTGCTGCCTTGTCACGCAGCGGGCACGGGTTCGATCCCCGGTCGGGACAGTTTTTCTGGGTGAGGTTTTTATCGGGGTTTTTCCTCACCTGTAAGACAAAAGGAAAACTTTAAGGCCCAAACGGTCCCCGAAATCATATGGCAATCGCAATCATCATCATTCATATTCATCTTAAATTAAAGCTTAGAATTAGGGACTCTCCTTGCGCACCATTATCATCATCATCATCACCCATCATATCATCGGGGCAAAGTAATCCCGCCTTCCAGGCGCCCCAACCTCAGAAGTGGGTTACAAGTACGCCATGCCAGGAGAGAAACCAGGAATGTCGAAAGACAAACCTGGGACATTTGGGAAAAAAAAAAATTCGGGAAGCAGGTAGAGTGAAGACCGGAGACTGCATTATAAATATCTCAGCATTATCTTTCAGACCTTTGGCACCACCCTCAAGATACACGTCAGAGAAAGAGCAGCAGCGGATCTAAGAGCCATGAATGAAATGAAATCACCTCCCTTACCAGAGATAACCCACTATAGAGATGACCAGCGGCAATGTTATTCTTGATGCCTAGACTACAGAGACCTCAGCGTTGGCAGAAGAAACTAATCGATTACAGCTTACTGTATTATCGACAGAGCAATTTGCGCCATCTATCGACATAAGTGTAATTAGTTAGTGTTGATCTCGGTTGCTCGCTCGCCATTTAAGGTGTTAACAATACCACCTCAAATAATTCATAAAATAATAATGAATCAGATTTTACATCTCACCTTATATTTTTGTAAAACTCAGGACCAATTGCAAAGCAATCTCACCTTCCAAACCGGTCGAGACTTTTACAAAAATATGAGGCGAGGTGTAAAATCTGATTCATTTAATTTTTTGTTAAATCTGTGTTACTTCCTAAATATATTAATTCGTAAAATTCTTTTCAATTTCCAAGACTATTTTATTTAGCCAATGCAATTCTGAATGTATTCCAAACAAATACAGGTGTACATTTTTCTCTTGAAATAAAATCTTAGGAAACTGGAAGAATATTTTCAATCCTTGTATTTAAAGTATTCATACCAATTAATTCTTCAACATTATTTTAGAAATAACATTTTCTTAGAATAAACAAAAACATGATATCAGATTGTGAAGGAAAGGTCCAAATAAAAACAAGGAGAGATATAATTTAATATTTATTTATTATAGACATATATACATAGCTAACAGATAGTTCACTAATAAAGGTATTTCAGTACGTAATTATGAAGAATTAACACACAGAGATGGTATGCAGTTTTTTTTTCAATTAGGCCAACTTTAACAAGAACCGAGACCAAAGCTCGAAAAAATTTATTTTATACAAAGAAGCACTGCATTGGATTTAAAGGAAGGAGAGGGGAGAAAATACACACACATGTGTGTGTGTTTATATATATATATATATATATATATATATATATATATCATCATTAGCATTCAAAGATTTAGGCTATCATTTGCCTGTTGTGCCCTCAAAATTTGTCAGTCACATCAATGCCTGTCACAATCTTCTGTTACCATTTGGAATTTATTGCATGTTCAAATTACTTTTTATATTTTATTTAGATGTACACTTTCAAAAAAATGGAGAGAGAGAGAATTAGTTACAAATGTACCCAAGAACTGAGATTCCGAACCTCACATGCCCAACCTCTGCAAACGAAGGTTCAACAGATTATATCATTAAATTCTACTTGTCATCTACAATTATCTTTGTAACATTAAAAACTTATTAAATATATTTAGATGTTTTGTTTATTAAATAAAATGTCCCCAAATATTTTACAATTTTAATACGTGTTAAAATACTTATCTGAAAACATCTAAGGGGTTTGAACCCTTAGTGACAGGTTTTGTGGTCAGAAACTTTGGCTCAGAGTCATCGCAACACACTACTGGTCCTAAAATTCTGTATTTATAGTCACATGGTAAGTTTTCCTGGCATGTTTATATTACGTAATTAGACTTATATTTGATTAATTTAGGAACTGAGCTATTTTAATTTTCTATTATTTATTTACTGTAGAATCACTTATTTTTACTTCGATGTTTAAAGAAGTAAAATACCATAGCTTTTTTATTGCCACAGTTCTGGCATAAATTAGTTCAGACTATTGTTTTAAATACATGGCCATGTAAATAATAAAAAAAACATGTGAAAAGTAAAGATTCATCTGGGATTGAACACATACTAAAAAATAGTTTCTTCATAATTGTTGGCATTATACTATCTTACCCTAAGATAATATGAATAAAAGGATCTATTAAATTTTGAACATGCAATACAAAAAATTTTACCATACACCACATACATACACTGGCGGTTACAGTATGGAATCACAGGATGCAGCCAACATATACAGAATTTTGGAACACGCGTTCCACCACAGGAGAAACATCCCAAACATCTGTGTAACAAAATAGCCCCAATATTGAAGTCTTAAACTTAAAAAGCTAACCAAAATAAATTAGTCACTAACTAAATTTATCCTAAGTTGGAGTTTGATCATATTTAGCAAAAATTGATCGGCAGACCCTTTCCAAGAACTAATGGAAGACATTTGAGAAGTTCATTCTCTAGTTTAATTAGTTATTAGTGTGTTTATTGTAATTAGTAGGGCTAACATTTTTATGTATAGATATATTTTTGGTAAGTTTGATATGTTTCTTAAATATATATACATGCTTTTTATACAAAAATCCGAGGGAAGATGAGGCAGAGGAAGAACTAAAACCTCCTGGAGTCAGGGAATATATTTATACATGAAGGAGAAACATCTACAACCAGGAGATTGGATGGACCAACAAAATTGGCTATTGGGAATTGGACAATGTCAAATACACTAATCAACCAATGATCTATCTATCTACAAAAACTAACTGAATTACATACTTCAGTTTGCTTCTCATTTGCATTTTATTCTTAATAATTATCATACACTGAATTTACTAATTGATTTTACAACTGAAATTATTAGATAATTATATTACTGTATTAGGTCATCTTTTTTTATATTTCAGCGCCTATTTTTGAAAAATATAGATCATAACAGATTTTTTTTGTGCATAAGTCGGTGGTTTTTACGTCATAAAAATCCGAGCCCTAGTAATTTATAAAGTCATTGTTGGCTGCATTGTAATTAGCCACTTTCTAGGTGATAGACAAAAGCAGCATACAGGAGAGTTGCACATCTGAAAAAAAAATGTACGTGCAAAGTAATAATTTAACAGACACTTCATAGCAATTTGAACTATTATATTATGTTTGGGAAACAACTTTTTATAAAGAGTGGATGATTTGACATATCCCAGCAATAAATTAACATTTAAAGATGTTATGGATATAGGAAGCAAAATTTTGAATACTCTAATAAAACTATAGGAATAATTAACAAAGTAATGAAACCTTCCCCAGTTCACAAAAGTACAGGAAAACATTTGTATAAGGCCTGTTCTGTGTTATGGCAGTGAGGTATGGGCAATGAGATGAATGGAGGAAAGAACAGAATTATCAAAACAACTGGTTGGTCACATACGGCAGAGGAGATCCTCTAGAACAGGGCCACTGAAGAATGCTTACTAGGTGTGACAAGATGCTCCTCCTACTCAACCCAATGTCAGACAAGCTCATAAGGAAAGACATTTGTGTTGCTTTGAGCGACGGCATGTTCATGCAAGGAGGAAGAGGGGGCCGTCTTTTCACACCTTGTGAGAAAGTTCTAACAGGCCTGCTCTAGAATCCCAAAAGCTATGCTTCACTACCAAAACCATGGGAAGATATTTCTGGACATCCCAAAAACTGATCAAATATCCCTTTATTTTATTTTTTTTTAATTTTTCATTAATACAATATGAAACATATAACTCAACTATTACAAGGTTAGAAGGTACTTGGCCTCATGTGCACATGTGGGACCTAAGTAATATAATTTTAAATAGCTTATCTATTCATCAGATTTAATATGCTGCAAGCACAATAAATTTATAAGTTTGTTACATAATTAATCACACAATAAGGGAAGTTGTTGGACTCAGCTTTAATTTTAAAACTTATATAAATATGTTTATTTTGTCATCACATTCAGAACTATCATAATGACTAATTGAAAGGCTCCTAGGAAGGATCAGGTTTTGTGCCATAATAGTTATGCCTCTGATGACTTTTTAGATTACGGAAAAACTTTAGTATTTATTAGACATTCACTTACTCAATGAATTACTGCAAGTTCTACAGAATCGCAGTGTGCATGCGCGAATGCTTAATGTAACTTCCACCATGTGGCAGGATATATATGTGAAATTGGTATGAACAATTTTCACAATAAATTTCCAAATATGTTTATAAAAAATGGACATACACAAACTTCCTCTTCCTAACCTAACAAAATAAATTGCATGCATATTATTTAACAATGGTGTACACTAACTTGTCTCATCAGAACCTAACAAAATTAAGATATATCTTGCCATCTAGTGGAAGTCACATTAAACATTGTGCATGTACACTTCTGTAAAACTACATTGAGAGATAAATAGCAAAATTTGCATACACAAATAAATATTTTATACTTGTAAAATATGTTTCAAGAATCATTGCTAAATGTTTAAAATAGTATGAAATGTTATTACAAATGACAAAAGTATATAGTGCATCTGTGGCATACGAATGTTGTATGTAAAATTATAGAATATCACAATCTACAGTTAAGCCTACATTATCTGCAAGAAATCTTATTTACCTCTCTTGAGCAACAGGAATGCGATGAAATGATATCTGTTTTCCTCCTTCAGCTGAAGATGAATACGCTTTACTTCTGCATTCCGGAACACAACAAAAATTGTTGTTCACCATGATCTAAATTATAAATACAAAATCCTTAGATTATTTAACATCAAATCAATAAACTATTAAATTTCTATAGTACTACAATTCAGCGAATTATATAAAATGATGTTCGAAGCTAACATCATACATTAATTTGATAAAATATATCTTGAGGTTGTAGTTATGTCAAAGATATGATATCCATGTACATTCATCATAAAAAAATATTAATTACGTAAAATATTGATTATAGAACATTGAACAAAAGCACGTTTGCTCTCTACGATTGCTGTATACCCTAAATAAGTTAAATAGAAATTATATATATATATATATATATATATATATATACACATTTTTAACACTGCGTTTTAATGTAATATACTTACTGAGAAAATTGTTGTAATATTCTTGTAAATTTCAAGAGACCACTTGTTAATTTAAACAAACAAAATATTGCTTCCAATTATAGCGTGGCTTTCTTGTATATTTTAAAATAAGTAGCCAACCAAATTAAAAAAAGAAGTACAGAGTTGATTATGATATTAAATAAAAAAACTAAATAAATTATTCAAAACTTTCCAAAATATGTTAAAAGTAAGAATTTAAACAAAAGTTCATTTCGTGGTAATTTTCATATTAAAATTGACAGAAAGCCAACTTATTAAAAAAAAATTAAATATTTAATTTAGTAAATTAGTAGGCATGTTGGGTGCACTTAAACCTGCCAAAATAGCAGACGAAACAGTGTTATGAGTAAAGCGACTACAGCGCCTCCAAGCATTGGCAGAAAAAACTAGGCCTGGCATCACCTTCTTCCACTTGCGTTGGCCTAGGGTGTGCCCTACTATCAATAGCCACAGCTGTGCAAGTCTTCAATGCAAAAATAATGCCATTAATCGCATATGGGATAGAGATAGTTTGGGAAAATCTGAAGATAAATTACTTAAAAATCTGGGAAAGCGTCAAGGTCTCCTATCTAAAGAAAATTCTAGCAGTCTCTAAATTCACTCCCTCGAGACTGGTCTATGTACTAGAAAGAGAACTTCTTCCTGGAAGACCTCAGAATCCGCTACTGCCTGCCATCCACTAAAGCTTACGAACAACAGATGCAAGAGAGAAGGCAGAAGCGGGATGCCATTCCTGAAGAATTCTACCATACGCCTGCCATGATAGATAGGAGCTGGTGTGGAACTAAGGCACCAGATGCAGTCCATAAAGTGTGTGTGAATGTCACTTGCCATCAAATCGAAGACAGTTGCAGATGTAAACTGTGCGGACTAAAGTGTACAAGATATCATCTGGAATTGTGTTCCAAAATGACAATGTCATTAGCGCAATACGCGCAATTAATCAATTTTGTACGATTGTGCACAATTACATTATTATTAATATTTAGGGAATAACAAATTTAATTTTTTTTAAATTATAAATTGCATCTAGTATTAAATTTTAATAATCCAGGTTATGAATTGTCTTCTCGATTAAAACAAGAAATGATATAGACAATATATTATCAAGATTTCAAATTATATGTGGCACTATTCACAGAACACTAAAACATAAAACAAGAAAGGATACAAGATTGAGTTCTACAAAACAATGGCGGTATACTGGTACTTTTATACGGTAGTGAGTCCTGGGTAACAAATAAGAGGAGTTTGAGTAGAACACAAAGTGCAGAAATTACTTTTCTAAGAAGGACCAAAGGATGCACAAAATTGGACCACATAATAAATGAAAAAATAAGAAGTGAATAAATTCAGTAAATCATATAATTCAACAACACCACATCGGCTGGGAAGAGCATGTTCGGAGAATGGAAGAAACAAGATTGCCCAAGATAGCAAATCATTAGTATAAACCAAAGGGATTAAGGGATGTGGGAAGACCTAGGAAGAGATGCAAGGAATCATTGTGAATTAGTAGGAACAGGCGAATCGCCCAAACCTTGGAGTGAAGTTGGTGATGATAAACAGAGCAATTACACTGGTCAACATGATTTTTGTCTCATGAGTACCAATAGTTGTACTTAATGCAGTCTTTTTATCGTGTTTTCAAATATGTATTCGGAATTTCTCAATCGCCCACAGTTTATCTTTTAATAAACTTTTTTCGTCCATTTGTCCATTGTAAAATAAAATGAACACTTATCAGGAGATTTCAACTATGGAAAAGAGAGATCGAGGCAAATGGAATCCTAATATGCTGGCCGATTATTGTCAGACCATCAAGAGGGATGCTCCACAGGCGAAATATAGCAAAAATCGTCAGTTCTTACTTTCTAGCTGAGTCCGAATGTTCGAATATTGTGTAGTTACGAATGTAGAAAATATTAAAGTGTTTAAAATTACAAATGCCTGTCTCTCGGAAACCTTGCGTGATGAAGAAAAACCGATATATTTGAATTCAGGAGAAAAAATACTATTGAAATCACATGTTTTTCTTTCCGAGACAAAAAAATGTCTATTTTTTGTTGCTCAGTGTACTAAAAGTTAAGATTACAACCTGGTATGATGAGAAGCTAGACTTGTCAAGTGCAAACAGTTGAAATGAGAAATAAGACTTGGTTTCACACACAAACAGTTGAACAATATATACTATCTGTATTGCAATCTTATCTTTTATTAAGTTATGTAGATAGGAAATTGATTAGGAATGAAGAAAAAAAGAAAATAGAATTTGGAATCTACAGAAAAGAAACTCACATTGACAATTATATAAAAGCTACAGGATTTAACCATTTTTCAAACAAACAGGCTTATTTAACACAGACTTGTGAACGTTCCCATGAGCAAAGAAAATTACAATAAAGAGAAAAAACACAAACATTGCGAAGGATAATGGTTTTCAAGAAAAGATAATACACAAGAAAATAAATAAATCTAAGGAACAAAGAATGATTAATGAAAGTACTCTTCAGACAGATAAAAATATTGGTAAAAAATTCAAGAAGTTCACATACCAACCTTTAGTATTTGACAAGTTTCAAAAAAATCTTCAACAAATTCAACATTAAATTAGCACCGAAAAATGATTACAGCTTAGGTAATTTAATAAAAACCAACAAAAATGAAAAGATTGAAGACTGCAAAAAATCGGGAATTTATCAAATTAATTGTAAAGATTGTGAAACGATATACGTAGGAAAAACAAAAAGGAATCTAAATACAAGATTAAAGGAACACCTCGGAAATGTTAAAAATGGAGAAACCGAAAAATCTGCAATAGCTGCACATGCCTGGTCAGAAAAACATAGAATAGAAACCAAAGCAAAATTACTTAAACAATTGGATAAAACGAAGGAACTCACAATTTAGGAAAAAAATTATGTATGCAAGAATGAAAATACAACTATGAATTTTGAAATACCCGGTTATAAGGAGAGGGGATTAATTTGGAAGTTCGTCGGTCAGCCATCAGATGGTGCGGAGGTCAGTCTGCAGGATAGAAGGCCGTTGGACATCAGTTGTGAATGTGACACAGCACAGAGAATGTCACAAATGATGTGATGAAACCCTGGGTTTGCGAGGAGTTATGAAGTATGAGGTGAGTGAAACAAAAAATAAAATATCTTTTATTACTTAAAAATCTTAGCCCTAATGATAAATTGCATCTCTGCTAATCCAGTTGCAGGCTTTTAATACCCTGTATGTTTGGATGATTTTTTCCACTTACCTAAAATTTGCCAGAAGTGTAACGTATTTTGTCTTGAGTCACAATGTAATTTCCATTATTTCATCTGACTTTGGAGTTAATTTCACTGAGATATATAATACAGGGTGGAAGTAATATAAGTGCATGTATTTTAAGAACATACACCTTGAGTTGAATACAAAAAAAAAAGTTTCAGTGGCATCTTGTCGAGATGTATTTTTCTAGAGGATTTGGAAACAAAAAGTGGCATTTGTTACGACTTATTAAGAAATAAAATTAAGCTGTTTACTCACAAATTATTATTTTAATATATTTACTGGTATTTTTAAATACTTATATATTTAATATAAACGGCGATGTTTGAAAACAAATCAGAAATGTGTGGTTATGTTTATTCACTGCAACTTGATCATATTATTTATTGCCTAATTGGATCGCAATATTGTAAGATTGCACCCTAGTGGAGAAAAAATGGAACACATGAAACTGTATATGATCAATATTATAGGATATTAATTATTTTTTTGGAAACAACTCAGTAAAGTCATTATTTAAAAGCACAATTATTGAACACACAATTATCAAATGTGTAGTTGGAAGGAATCTGTTCATTATTTGCTATATTTAACATATTTGTTAGAGAGTCAGTCACTGCAAAATAATGCTCTGATCTGTTCAGAATATTAAAAAGGAGCTTTTTTATTATGTTAAACAGAATTCGATAAATATCGAGGTGAAACACGACTGTGATTG
The DNA here is from genome assembly GCA_030220185.1 of Diploptera punctata. NCBI lineage: Eukaryota > Metazoa > Arthropoda > Insecta > Blattodea > Blaberidae > Diploptera > Diploptera punctata. The sequence goes on from JASPKZ010001154.1 coordinate 38,573, forward strand.
GTTGTAAAACAAAATTCATTGAAATGTGATTGGTCATTGACTCCCATTTGGGGCAAGAGTTAAATAGTCTTCAAAACAATGTTTCTCCCCAACCTAACTCCATAAATATTTGTCATACAGATTATATAACTCATGCCCCAAATGGGAGTCAAACCAATCACGTTACAATGAATTTTGTTGTACAACCAATAACAGTCGTGTTTCACCTCGCTATTTATCGAATTCTGTTCACCAAAATAAAGAAAGCTCCTCCTTTTTAATATTCTGAACAGGTCAGAGCAGTATTTTGCAGTGACTGACTCTCCAACAAATACATTGAATATAAGAAATAATGAACAGATTCCTTCAAACTACACATTTGATAATTTTGTGGTCAATAATTGTGTTTTTAAATACTGATTTTTATTGAGTTGTTTCCTAAAAAAATTAATTAACCTGTAATGGTTATATTGTACAGTTAGATGCGTTTCATTTATTCTCCACAAGGGTGCATTCTTACAATATTACGATCCTATTCGGCAATAAATAATAGGATCTAATTGTAATGGATGAACAAATGAAACAACCCAACATTTCCCATTTGTTTCCAAAGATCGCCGTTTACATTAAATATATAAATATTTTAAGTAATGATCTGTGAGTAAATAGGTTAATTGTATTCGTTAAATAGTCCTAACAAATGCCACTCTTGATTTCCAAATTTTCTAGATAAATTGGAAATCACTCGTGTCATTACTTATAATGAAAGGTAGAAAAAAAAAAGTTTTGATCCCCTGCAGTTTTGCAATATAATTTATAGTTTTCATGTGAAATAAGTGAAAACTTGCGACTTTTGGAATACAAAAAGATAAATGTAGTCTTCCAATCATTGCTCCCGGAACCGCTATTTATGTGTTGCAAGAATCTACCAAATATTAGTCACAAAATGAAAAAAGGGTTCGTTTTATTGCAATTTAACACCTACTTTAAATATTGCACTCGTATCACTTTCATCCTGTGATGATTGTGCCAGGTTTTCAGGAGAGAAAAGAAAAACCTCTATTACTATAAACACTATCTGGCATTAGATCTAAAACCATTGCTATGATTGAAATAATCCGGAAATGCGTGCTATTATGCATTACAGAGACTCTGTACGTCCCAACTCGTTTCAAAAAACGTTAAACAGAAAATATATAAAACTGTTATTCTACCAGGGTGCTAAACATGGACTCTTACTTTAAGGGAGGAAAGGAGATTACGAGTGTTTGAGAATAAAGTACTTAAGAAAATTTTTGAACCAAAGAGAGATGAACAGACAGGTGAATGGAGAAGACTACATAACAATCAACTATATAAGAAGCCAGATATAATAAGAACAAATAAATCTCGTAGACAGGGCAGGACGTTTGGCACAAATGGGGAATGAAAGTTGTGCATGGAAGCTTCTTGTAGGAAAACCAGAGGGAAAATGCCCAGTTGGTAGACCAAGAATAAGGTGCGAGAATAGCAGTTACTATGATTTAAGTGAAGCAGATTATACAGGGGATGACTGGAAAAGCATTAGCTCAGGATAGGGATGTATGGAGAGCTTATGTCCATGCGGCCATAAACCTACGGGTGAGTTAGCCTGAACCACTAATTAGTTCAGGCAAAAATGTTTTTTGTATGCAATAGCTAAGTTGTGTACATTAATTTACTTATTTCAACCATAGTAATAGCTTTAGCTTCTCAATATTAGTTTAATAAATAATGCTATAGCTGATGTCATGTCTTCTTAATGTAGATCCATTCATTGTGTATTTGTGAATGATGATTCATCGCATTGAATGTGGGACCAGTAGAGTAAGGTAAAGGAAGGATTTATGCTTGGATGGGAATTAGCTCAGTGATCAGAGCTTTAGCATGGAAAGCTAAAGATTCGGGGTTCGATTCGCAGTTCAGGCAAAAATGTTTCTCTTTACCATTATCTGATGTCTTATAGCAATTATGTCATGCTAGGATACTATCACATAAACCTCCTAGATATTAAACATTAAATTAGAAATTTAAATTAAATCACAGTGATTTTTCTTGTAAAAGTTCAGATCATGAGATAATGTCTATAGTACAGAAAAAATGTCCACCTGAAAAATGACAAAATATAATCACGTGTGATGTGTAACATTAAACCATGATCCGAGGGAGGCTAATTGTAAAACTCAGGATAGGGATGTATGGAGAGCTTGTACCTGATAGTATCAGTCATTTTTCCATAAGTAATAAGTAATAGTTTTAAAAAACTAAAGCAAGACTATTAGAAAACTGAACTAAAAAATGAAAAATATTTTTAATTTCCAACACGCTTGGGATAAAATTAAAATGGTCAACAAAAAATCATCTCCAACACATCTAGAATAAAAATAGAGTTATCTACAAAAAAAATGATTTTACCATCAAAAGCGTGGGGTGCTCTATATCTATTAATATATTTGATAATAAACAGATATTGGTAAAAGTAAAATCTCCAAGAAGGAAACGTAAAAACTATAAAAAGCACCCCACGCTTTTGGTGGTAAAATTATTTCTTTGTGGATAACTTTAGTTTTATTCTAGATGTGTTGGAGATGATTTTTTGTTGACCACTTGAATTTTATCCCAAGCGTGTTGGAAATTAAAATTATTTTTCATTTTTTAGTTCGGTTTTCTAATAAAGCGTGTTGTTTTAGTTTTTTAAACTATTATTCATTTTTTATTTTTTATTTTTAATATTTTACAGAATAAGATAAAAATCTTTAAATTCAATACTATTGTAATATGAGCCAATAGTAATACTCTACTAAAAAAATCCTCCAGGCTGGATTTGAACCAGCAACCTATGGATTACTGAAATGATATACCACTACAGTCCACTGCTCTACCAACTGAGCTCTTACAACGATCGAGTAAGTTGGTAAGTCCGCAATCTGTTATACCGGTTTTTATTATTTTGATTTTATATTATTATCTACGGGTTTCTTATTCATCTTTCATTATTCTAGGAAGAGATTTAAGTTGGATTTTAGAAACAATTTATGAAATTATTGTATTGTCATTGGTCCTTCACAAGTATACAATGTTTCAAATCGATCCAATGATTTTAAGTGGGTGAAAATCGCGTTGAAAGATTCCGTTACATAGATAGATGCAGGTTAAGCTAATATAAAGCGTGTAAAAATTTGAAACAACATTAGGAAGTTCTTAATTCATGAATGAGTCATTTTTTAAATCTTACCTTATAGTTTGTTTCTTTAAACATAACCTGAAAAAAAATGTTCAAGAAATTCGACATTACATTAGCACCAGTAAATAAATTAGTCTTGGTAATCTATTAATATCAATAAGAAATTGACCACATCAGATAGTAAAAAATCTGGAATTAGTTGTAGAGACTGCAATAAAGAACCAGACAAGCGTTATGTGAAGCCTTCACAAAATTGAAACAATTTGGTCTAATAATAAATCAAGAGAAAACAAAATATTTAAAATGTAGCAATCACAACAGAAAATGTGAAAATCTACAAATTGATGACATGCAAATAACACAGTAGAATCATTTAAATACTTAGGTACCAAAGTAAATGGACATAATACATTAGGAGAGGAAATTAAAGAAAGATTGGTAAATGGGAATAAAGCTTATTTTGCAAATAGAACCTTATTTAAAAGCAAATTAATATCAAAAACTGCAAAAATAAGGTTATACAAAACACTCATTAGACCAGTAGTTACATATGCTTGTGAAACTTGGGTCCTGAAAGAAACAATAAAACAGAAATTACTAATTTTTGAAAGAAGAATTTTAAGAAGAATATTTGGACCAAATAGAGGAACTGATAACTGTTGGAGAATCAAAACAAATAAACTAAACAAATTAATCAAAAATCAGAACAGAGTAAACCATATAAGAATTGGTTGGCTTGGACATTTGATAAGAATGGATGATCAGAGACTGGTCACAAAACTCTACAAATGGAAACCTATAGGAGGCAGAGGTGTAAGAAGACCGAAGATCAGATGGGAGGATGACACAATGAACGATCTAAGGAAAATGAAAGTGACTAATTTGAATATGGCAAGAGACAGATTGGCATGGAGGAGAATTGTTGAGAAGGTCAAAACTTTCACTTTTGAAGTTGTCGTGCCTTAAGATGATGACTGCAATAAACTATACACAAGAAAAACAAGAAGGAATTTTGACACTTGCACAAATAAACATTTTGGAAAATGATATTAAAAATGGTGAAATTGAAAAATCAGCTATTGCAGCACAGTTTTTTGGAGAGTTATAAAATTTAAAAGAGGCCAAACTTCTAAAACATTTGGAAAAAACTTTAGAATTAACAGTTTTGGAGAACATATATATTCAGAAGAACAAATTAGATCCATGAATTTTGAAATTCCTTATGAATGGGATGTGATCTCAAAGTTCACCAAATCAACATCAGATGGCAATGAAAATCAGGTAGTCATAATGTCGGTTGAAAATGAGAGGATGTTTCATCTTGAAAACTGTAGTTCCCATGTTTAAGAAAAACTATGAGGTAAGATGTAAAAAAGTGACTCATTCATTCATGAATTACTCATTTTATTAAGTAATTTTATTTATTTATTTATTTAATCATTCATAAGTATTTACAAGCATTTTAAATAAGCCCAAATTAACAGTATACAAAAACCTAATACAATTTGAAATAAAAGATTTCACATACTTATGATTCTTACATCATGTGACATATACTGTATGTATGTGTGTGTGTATATATATATATATATATATATATATATATATATACGCGCGCGCGCATGTGTTACTTTGTCCCTATGGTAGTACTTTGTTCCAAAACAAAAAAAAAAAACAAAAAAAAGATGTCAGAGTTGTGTGTGTGTGTGTCACCTCCCCCCCCCCCCCAACACAAGATCTTGAACTGTATGTGGAAAATGGATTACACAGTAAATACATAATCGATACCAGTAAAATTCATGGTAAGTTTCCGTTCACAGTAATATAATGTACGGTTAAACTAAAAATAGTCACCTTGTAGGTCCGTCTCCTCATCTTAAGCTGTTTTTAAACTCTGTAGGCCTTTCGGGACTAGTCCATCATCAGCAGAATGCATTAGGTCTGTTCTTGTTGACCCTTGTTGAAGCATTGTGTCTGCTTCAACAAGAATGGACCTATTGCATTCTGCTGATGATCAGTGCTTCAACAAGGGTCAACAAGAACAGACCTAATGCATTCTGCTGATGATGGGACTAGTCCCGAAAGGCCTACAGAGTTTAAAAACAACTTAAGTTGAGGAGACGGACCTACAAGGTGACTATTTTATAGTTTAACCGTACATTATATTACTGTGAACTAAATACATAAGTAAATATAAGTATAAAATATAATGTAGAGCAAACTCTGCTAATTTCGTGACACACAATTTAAATGTATATTTTTTCCTTTGTTTGTATCAAAGTTTTACTGACAAGAAAAACAAATTTTTCTGTTTCATAGATAGCAGAAAGTCTACTTTCTTGCTGTGTTTTCATATTTGTGATAGCGTTCTTTATGTTAACTTGTAGAGGAAGTGTTAGCAGTTGTTATATTTAACACTTGTCTCTGTTTGTGTAGATATTCTGCGACACTAAAGATGAACGGATACAGTGTGATCTGTGGTTCCATGAAAAGTGTCGGGGGTTGACTCTCTAAGTGGAATTTCAAATGCATTGGTTGTAACATGTAGAGTGATAAAGTTTGACTCTGAAAAGAAAGCCATATATGAGCCAACAGTTGATAAATACCACTTAGATAGTATAACTGTCACAGGATTGATGATCGGGGCAAGAGGTACTATACCAGAATTCTTAGCTAAATTTTGAAATTTCTCAGATTTGGACAGTATCTTTCTAATATTGCCATCACTGCCATTAGAGGATCAATTCCAATTTTAAGAAATTGTCGGATATGCTACATTTAGCATCGCAATAAAATTCTTCTAAGTTCTATAGAATCGCTGTGCGCATGCGCTAGTGCTCCATGTATTCCCAGAAAGATAAATGCAACCTCCAGCAGTTGGCGGTATATGTATGTGAAATCAGTATGACCAACATTGACACAAAATTCCCAGAACTTGTCTAATAATGTATAATTAACACGAAATGAACTAGTGGAAATATGATTTTACGTGGTAACCGTCCGATATTTTGAATTTTTCATAGAATAACAGATATGAAGAGGTTATTTATTTTACGTATCAAATCACATTTAAAAAGCAAGGAACCTAAAAGCTAACCAAACCTAAATCAATTACTGTAACACAAATCAATTACTCTAACGTAGGTGAAATCCAGGGAACGTGGAAGTGATGTTGGCAACATCTGGAGTATTTTGGGTTGTTGATGGTGGCAACGTTGGAACAACATAGGAAGAGGGAAAATAGCAGAAAGTAGCAAGGGAGAATGTAGGACGATTATGTTTTACGTAACATATAAATATAAAAAAAGGTCGTTGCAACATTGGAAGATGTTTAAAACGTGTTTAAAAGTGTTTAGTGCATCAGTGGCATGAGAAATTGAAATTAATTTTTTTTGCGAAGTTTAGTATACAACACCCAAATTGTCTTTACAAAATTTCTACTTTATAGAATATACTTCAATTACAATTTGACATTTTTAATGTATTTACAAAATGTATTTTATCAATTTCGAAAATTGTCTATCACTTGGTCCTTGTGGCAATCCTCTAACGAGGAAAGTTTTATATAATAAAAATATCACAAAATTGGCACGCCGTAGCGTAGTGGTTAAGGCACTGAGCTACAAGCCGGAGGGTCGAGGGTTCAAGTCCCGTTGGGGTCAGGATTTTTAAACTGACCCAAACCCTCTGGCGGCACTATGGCCCTGGGGTCAACTCAGCCTCTAACGGAAATGAGTACCAGACGCTTGTTCTGGGGTAAAGGCGGCCATCACGCAGGGCTGACAACCCGGCTGACATGAAGTGCCGATTGTCTAGAAAAAGTGGGAGCCTTAACCTCCTACTACCCCAAGGACCTCCGGGTCTGTTGTGGGATCACTTTACTTTACTTTTACCCAAGTCTTCAAACCTCCAGAAAAAAAAAATAACTTCAATATTTCTAAGACTAACCAGATATTTTCATAATATTAAGGTACAATAATCTAAAAACTTATCACAAAAGTAGCCGAGTTTGCTACATATGTTTTCCGGTGTTCAACAACTTTATACTTTATTTACTTGTACATTTGATTAGTGTTTTATTAACCCATTCACTTCAAGTACAAATGCGCAATAAATTGTCCCAGAAACCGGATTTAAGTCACCGCAAATTATTTTGTCAATTTTCAGATATTCAAAACAAACAATAGATAACGGCACTTGAGATCACAATATTTTACTGAAGCATGTAGCGGTATACTTTTTTTCCAAGGCCAGGTTGCCAGCCACCTAACCCCCAGACATGAAGCATCTGGAACATTACATGGAATAATTTGGAACAAAAATATTACAAAGGAAACTAAAATGAAAATTTATAAGAGCATCCATTCATAGTAATTCTGCGCGAAGACAGGTCTTTCACTGCAATCATAGCATTTTCATGCTATGCTTGAATCTTTACTAGGGAATTGTAGGTGTGGTAGCTACCCATTGCTTTCCACACTGGTGAAGATGATAATGATGGCCATATGATTTCGGGGACCATTTGGGCCTTAAAGTTTTCCTGACATTTGTCTTACAGGTGAAGAAAAACCCCGATAAAAACCTCACCCAGAAAAACTGCCCCCACCGAGGATCGAACCGGGACCGCTGCGTGACAAGGCAACACGCTACCTCGAGACCACAGCGGTGGACTATAAGAGCATAATACAGAATATTTTGTCATATAGAAGTAAAACTTGGTCTTTGACGGAATTACAAAAGAATAAAGTTATAACAGTTCAATTTGATTATCTTAGAAGAAGCCTTCAAAAAAACAAGACAGGTAAAAATAAGAAATTAATTAATTTGGAGAGAAATGAATTTCACCACATCTGTTGTTAAGAGGATTGAAAATCAAACTCTGAAATAGTATGACCATGTACAGAGAATGGAAGATGAAAGATGACCAATTGTCACCTCCCTGGAAGAAAAATATGGCAGACTAAGATAGAAATGGAGAACTTATGTCGGAACTATAATGAATGGATGATAGGAATTCGGAAGGAGAAGATTGGAATGATAGAAATAAATGGAAACAGTAGATGGCAAACCCATAAGTGGGGAAAAGCCGAAAAAGAAGAAGGGATCACAACAAGAGTGAAGGCCAAAACACACTGCTCTACTATTCATAAATAGTAACAAAATATTACCCTGCCAAGGGATGTACAAAATATTGCAAAATATATAACAGAGTTAAGCGAGTATGAGTTGAAGAAGGCGCGTGCACCTTGTCATGGGTTAATGTTGACAGTTGAATATCTTAAACTAATAAGTTCAATGCAAACCAAGAGTAATGTTTGTACTAAAATTACAACATCAACTGGTGAATTTACCAATGACATTGTTATTAAAATTCAAATCACTTAAATAAATATTGAAGCAGCCAACACACTGACTATTCTAGTTTGGTGACTTGCATTTTATTGACTATTTAACTCATGCCCCAAATGGGAGTCAATGACTAATCACATTTCAATGATTTTTTATTTACAACCAATCACAGTCGTGTTTCGCCTAGAATTTACTAACTAAAGTTTATCATAATAAATAAAGCACCCCGTTTTTAATATTCTGAATAGGTCATAGCATTATTTTGCAGTGACTGACTCACTAAGAAATGCGGCTACCAGATTGTATATATAGTGCATGAATGTCGACACGTAGTGCATGCGGGAGTTAATATAAAAACATTTGTAGCAATTGATTATACCGCCAAAAAAAGAAACCACTGTTTGCACTTTCTTAAACATATTTTTCCCCAGGTAATAACGGTTGGCTTCAAATTTCTTGCAAAGTTTTATCTTTAAGGGGGGTAGAATTTAAGTTGGAATATTCAGAAAAATATAATTGTCACATTTACATCATAGGACATCAAATTAATTAATACCTATAATGTTGGTTATAAATTTCTCCACTAGAGTGCATTCTTACAATATTGTGTTCCTTTGGCAATAAATAATATGATCTGGTTGCAGTGATGAACAAAAGAAGCAAATGAAGCATACCAATCGTTTCTCATTTGTTTCAAACATCGTCGTTTACATTAATATGTATATATTTTAAGATAACTATATTTAAATAATGATTTGTGAATAAACAGTCCACACAAATTCTAACAACCATTCCATGCTAAAACCTACCCTGAAATTTCTTCCAGAAAAGACATTGTGATGTACCAAGGTCGTGATAAAAAAATCTACCTTTTTTAACTGCACAGCAATAAAATTCCCACCAAATCTCTCAAACAGGGAAATAATGCTACCCTGAATTGGTAGAGTTTGGGCAACCCTCATTACCTGCTTCACTCCACTCTGCTCTTACTCAAGCAGGGAAGCCATTGCCATTGTTGGAAACTGGCTTTGATTTCTCTGCCTTGCAGTTAAAACGGCAGATAATTTATTGGACACTGCCTTGGTACATCACAAAGGCTTCTCTGAAAGAAATCTCAAGGTAGGTTTCGGCATGTAATTGTTGACGGTTTCCTTAAGCCATGCATTTCAAATGAGGCGTCTGTCACTTGTTCATCACGGTCTGTGCTCTGTAACATTTCTACCAGCTCTAAACTTTGTTTCTACTGCATAACAATTGCAGTCTTGAGCCAACAATATCAACACGAACCTCACTTCTAATGATTAAAATCTTTCAAGAATAATTTTAAAAAAATATAAATGAGTAGCCTGCTATTGAACCCAATTTTCATGGTCAGACAGACATAAGCTCTCCATATATCCCTATCTTTAGCTAATTTATTCAAATCATTCCCTACGTAAACTACTTCCTTTAAATCGTGGTTAATGTTATACTCCCACCTCATTCTTGCCCTACTTACTGGACACTTTCCCTCTGTTTTCCAACAAGATGCCCCTCTTTCATTCCCCATCATGCTACATGTCCTGTGCATCTAGTCTACAATAGTCTTATTATATCTGGTTTCCTATAAACATCATGTAGCTCAGTGTTATGTAAAAGACATTAATAGGAAACCATGAATGGTTTCAAGAATGTAAAATAGCTCTAGAAGAAAAAAACACAAGGAATTATGATCCAGAGAGAAACCAGAAGCAACGTTGACAGACCTAAACAAAAATGAAGGGAAACTAACAAGATTTGCAATAACAAGAAAATAAATGTATTAAAAAAACATGAAATTTAATTATTAAAGCAACAAAATGACTAATATAATGTACGGTTAAAAACTATAATATAGTTACCTTGTAGGTCCGTCTCCTCAACTTAAAAAATCACCATGAATTTTACTAGTATCAACAAAATGACTGAAGAAAATTCTACAAAGCAGTGGAAAAAATATAAAGCCTATTTTGCAAATAGAACCTTGTTTAAAAGCAAATTAATATCAAAAACAGCAAAAATAAGGTTATGCAAAACGCTCATTAGACCAGTAGTTACATATACTTGTGAAAATTGGGTCCTAAAAGAAACAACAAAACAGAAATTACTAATTTTTAAAGAAAAAATTTAAGAAGAATATTTGGACAAAATAGAGGGACTGATAACTGTTGGAGAATCAAAATAAATAACAAACTAAACAAATTAATCAAAAATCAGAAGATAGTAAACCATATAAGAATTGGTTGGCTTGGACATTTGATAAGAATGGATGATCAGAGACTGGTCAAAAAACTCTACAAATGGAAACCTATAGGAGGCAGAGCTGTTGGAAGACCGAAGATCAGATGGGAGGATGACACAATGAACGATCTAAAGAAAATGAAAGTGACTAATTTGAATATGGCAAGAGACAGATTGGCATGGAGGAGGATTGTTGAGAAGGCCAAAACTTTCACTTTTGAAGTTGCCATGTCTTAAGATGATGAGCAGAGAAAATTAGAACTGCATATCAACCTAAAATCCATAAATTAGAACAAGAGAAGAATTGCCTGTAGAGGAGGCTAAAATATTGTATATCTCAACAATGGAACAGATGACAATAAGATTGAAGATCCAGAGAATACTGTAAATAACATTAACACTGATGAGATTGACACTAAGTTCAGTGGGTGGTTGCAAAAATAGAGCTGCTGGGGAGGATGGCACCGTTGCCAAAATTATCACAGCAAGGAATATTAATCTCATAAAAAATCCATAAACTGAGAGGATTTGGATTAATGAAGTTGTGCCAAAGAGCTGGAAAGTTGGGATTATATACCCAATCTCGAAGAAAGTTAACCAGCAGGTATGTGAGAGGTATTACCCTACTTAAAACAGCTTATAAAATGTTTTCATCTATTCTGAACAGAAGACTTCAGATTTATGCAGGAAGAATATTGGGAGAGCACCAATTTGGATTTCATCCAGCAGAGGTATAACAGACCAAGCATTGTGATTAGACAAATGATTGACAATTTTTACGAACATGGAATTGGCCTCCATATGCTATTCATGCAATTAAAATTAGCAGAATACATACGTTTAAAATATTAGAAAAACAAGGAATAGGAAAAAGGTGAATAGATTTGCACAATTAACCATGACAGATACAAAAGCAAGACTTAAAAATGGAAATAATTTGAGTGAATCTTAATTTTGATACTGGAGCAAAACAGGGAGATGGACTTTTGACCACCCTAATTAACCTGGTGTATGTGGATCTGAGGATGGAGAACTATTATCGAGATGCATGGATGCACCTAGTGGAGCAGGCCAAAGTTCATACCCAGCTCACTTATGTAGTCTTCTCCATTTGTCTGTCTGTTCATCTCTCTTTGGTCCAAAAATTTTCCTAAGAACTTTATACTCAAACACTCTTAATATTTTTTTCTCCTCTCGCCAGTTCCCACATATTGAATGTGGGAAGGAAGAGTCCTTATGTTCTGAGGTGAGGTAGGTACACCCTTAGACAAAAAAAATGAGTCATCTCTTGAACACACATTTCTTCTAAATCCTACTCAACACAGCGCTGGGTTCATACTAGTAAACTAGTCATAATTGTGCAGGCCCTGAGCTACTGTGTTATATGGCATGAACTGAGTGAAGATACTCCTACGTGCCCTGTTAGGTCAGTGGTAAAGCATACAGTCACTCTTTCTGTTAATGAAGGTCACAGGTTCGCATCCTCAATTATGTAGTTTTTTTTCGTGATATTTGTATTAAAATGTTTCATGAATTAAATACATTTTATTTTGACAATTGAACTAAATCAATGTTAATGTCATTATTGTAACAATTATTTTATCACATTCAGGGTTAGTTCTAGGTGATGTCATTGTATTGATTTTAATATAGACTGATGCGCACACGTTCTGTGCAAAAGCAACAGCATCTAACAAGTTTGTTTATAATGAACTAATTGTCCTGCAGATGCACGAAAGACGAAAGACAGCGCATGGGCACAAATTCAGGACATCTGGGATGCTCTAGCCGAAAGTCCACATGACTGTAGAAATTTGATTGCATTAATGCCCCGCAGATTGAGGGCGGTAATAGATGCTCAGGGTTCATACACCCGATATTAATTTTTTAAATTTTCATTTTAGAAGATATTATTTTCTTTCTTCATTTAATTATTAGAAGGGTTTCATTTATGCGTTTTGTGTGTGCATTAAAGCCATAAAACTCAAATATAAAATTAAATATGAAACTGTATTACAGGCGAAATGCTATCCTAACATTCAGTAAAAAAAAAGTAGAACGGGAATCGAACCCGTGAGGTTATGAATGCAGTTGTTATGTGTTAAACCTCTCGACCATGGAAACATACAAAGGCAAGCTCTCTCTTTTATGTTACTTGAGTGTACACTGTGTTAACTAGCAAACACCACAGTACAATTACTGAAAACGTGTTAATGTGAATAAGGCTTCTGCAAGTGCTCACGAAGTTCCCCGTTCGGTTGATAGAATCAAGAGACGACTTATTTATTTTTTAAGGGTGTACACAACCGACATGTGCTATCAGAAACATTAGGTTCTGTACATGGCATCTGCATCAGTCTTGTCACTATTAATTTCAAACTTTTAAGAATAACCTCACAATGTTACTTCCTAGTATAATTTATTAAAAATATTTACCATTTAATTAAAATTGAATCCCTAAATTGTTTACATACGTAGAAATAGTGAAGGGTTTGGTAGAATGGTTACTGAGTTAGGCTCTGTGATATAAAATAAAATTGTTTATGTCCTATCTTAGTTGCTCCCTCAATAGATGATTTCTCGTAGCACAAGATTAAGGGCCAGAATGTGGGTAAAAGAAAAAAGTTAAGTTGGGATATATAGCAAATTCAGTGACTACCTATATTTAAAAACCTAACTATCCAAGTCTTTTTATATTTAGTTATTTATATTTACTTTGATTGCTTTCAATCATCTATCAATTGGTTAATTTGCATTGAATCTAAATTTTCTTATATTTATTTAGAGTTACTTCAAAAAATAAATTATTATCTAGAAGAAATAAAAATAGGCTAGACTACACTATATATATATATATATATATATATATATATATATATATATATACTCAAAATCTCTAGCCTACATCAGACGTTAACCTGTCACTTTAATCTACCTTAAATCTAACGACTATTTATCAATTTCTACAATTTAAAAATTAAAGATTTTGAGAAATTTAACAAGTTTTAAATTTTTTAAGAGAAAAATTATACTCTCTTCAAACATAATTTATCCATCATTGAGATGCATGAAATTAATAATAAAAACATTAAACTTTTTGATTGAATACATTAAGATTATATAAGAATTATCTTTGATGAATTAAATTTTTATTATAAATTGTGTGTCTAGCATCAGAATGCAAGCAAATTTCCATGTAGAAACAATGTACCAACTCGATTATACAAATAAAGAAAACTTATGAAAAATACATATTGAAGATTCTAAGAAGATTCACGGAAACGACCAAAATGCATTCACTTGCTAATCAAAAAATTTGAAACAAACCATTTATCAAAAAAACTAAGTTCTAGATCAGACAACCAACGATGCATTAACATCTGAAACCTCTTTACAAGCATCCACAATTTTACAAATAAACCAGCTGCAGACAATCAACAAATACCTAAAACCACCTTGAAGATGATAAAAATGCACTTGTAAACCATAAGACATTGCCACACCAAAGATAAATGAAGGAATGTCACAAAAATTCCAGAAAAAGTATGTAACAATACACTTCCCAGTAAAATGTTCCTATAACATGTACGTAATTATTTTAATATTGATAAAGGTTCCGGTTGTTTTAGAGTTATCTATAAAAGTTTTATCTTTAGGGGGGGTAGAATTTAAGTTGGAATATATCTAAAGACAAATGAAGAATCATACTATGCAACATAAAAATTCCAGGAAAAAAATGTGAGGATTAATGCAATTCCCAAACCAGAAACGACCATTATAGATGAAGTATAATCAAGTTTATGAGCAATTCGAAGACCATCAAAAAAGTTTCAATAAAATGTCAATATTTTGAAAACCTAAAGAAAATGATCTGGGGGAACAACAGAAAAGCATGAAGGTATAGTAAACTACAGATGAACGCGTAGTTCAACTACTTGCATTCTGAACTCTAGAACACGAGATTAATTGATATTGTCAAAAATCAGTTTTAAAACGCCTATGAATAAAATATTTTGTAGAACTTTATATTATCTAGTGGTCTGAAATATTGTTTTAGAATTAAATATTAATATTGTAATTTGTTATTAAAAGCTAGATGGTGGGGGTTTGAGTTTGAGGGACTATCACTGCACTTTAACACAACACTTATCTGAAAATAAAGCAAAAAAAATAAACATGAAATACATTTATTTAACTTTCACAGGGAGAAAGAAACACTATGACGTTTAAATTTTGAGTTAAATGAATGTTTTTATCACCTCACATATCCTTTTTCTTCTAGACTGCAGTTTCGAAGTTTATCTCCATCATCAGTAGCCTCTGGTTGACCGGTGTTATGTTGTTTCTTGGCAGTTTTCTTCTTCTATCGGTGGACAGATGAACCTCTGGATCAGGTCAAAATTTGCAGGAGTTTCGAAATTCATGAGTTTATCTTTGTTTGTTTTTTTTTTGGATATGGATTTTTTCCTAGACTGTGAGTGTGGGAAAAAAATCCACATCCAAAAAAACAAAAACAAGAAAGAAACTCATGAATTTCGAAACTCCTGCAAATTTTGACTTTATCCAGAAGTTCATCTGTCCACTGATAGAAGAAAAAACAGCCAAGAAACAACATAACACTGGTCAACCAGAGACTAATGATGATGGAGGTAAGCTCTGAAACTGCAGTCTAGAAGAAAAAGGAATTGAGGTGACGTAATAAAAACATTAATTTAATTCATGAAATACATCAATATAATAAATTTGGGAATTTTTATATTATGAGGTTTTAACCTTTTGAAAGCCATGCCCGGCGTGCGCCGGTGAAAGTGTGTGTACAGCAGTACGCCACGCACGGCAGGCTCCGGTTTTCAACCTTATTATTTTAAATATTTTTTTCCCCGAAGTTTTTACTTCAATAAACTAAAATTATTTTTCGTTCTGTGTTTGTACATCCTTTCTTAGCAATACTTTGCACATCCCTTACAGATTAACGGTACAGGCTGGTTGTAAATCAGTTTTCTAAAGGAGGCGAACGAGGCAGAATTGCGGTGTGAAAGTGCTCTAGAAAGTATATTAAATGTGGTGAAAATAGGAGGCCATCTGAAAAAGGAAATGAAGGACGACATTCAGCGAGCGGTAAGTATCATTAGAGATTGCTTTACATTAATGAAAGTTTCCTTGGAGAATGGAACAAACAACAAGAATATATTCAAGGAGACGATGTAGTGGCAAATGCTGGAGACATGCGTAAGGAAGAAGACACACGTATAGCGGAACAACTTGCGACATCTGTCGGGGAAGTGGAAGAATCTGCAGACGGCGGGAAGCTCCATAGCGAGCAGACATCCCACCTACTGGACCCCAGCGGAACAACATGAGAACTTCGGAGGCCCCATCGGAAAGAAGTCCGCTTCGACCGAAGAAGGAACGAAAGATCAAAACAATGATGATTAGACACGGAGATGATAGGAAAATCCAACGCCCGGAAAGAAAATTCAAACTTACTCACTCACGACTTACAGACACACAAACTAGAACGAAAACATAATACACAAAAAAAGCAAGCAGATGCAAAGTATGATGCAAAAACATCACAACCAGCATCAATCAGATGATAAAGGAAGAAAGGCAAGAAGGGGAAAACCAGCTTGCAGCCTCAACTCGCATCCTTTGCACACGTCACCACAGGAAAGGAGATCGATGAGAGACGTAACACAAGGAATAATTGAAAATGAATATAACATGAAAACCAGGAGAGCGGGACTGAAGTTCGAAGAACACAGAGGCAATACGCGCCATCACGGGGACCAGAGAGAAACAGGGAGAACACACTTAGAGCAGTAGACCGGACAGCGTGGCTGTACATAGGCCGCCTCCACCAGACAAACGAGTGTGAGGAACTCATAAATTACATGAATGCTAACGGCATAAATGGGGCGATAGAATGTGAAAAATTGGAGGTAATCGGCCGTAACAGGGCATTCAGAGTAGGAAGCCACTTTGACTTACAAGACCAGGCCAAAACAAACAGAACTAAGGCCGAAGGGAATTATCGTGAAGGCAGTATATTTTTCGGAGACAACAAAGGAAAGGTATACGGACTATACACAAACAATCATGTAACGGAAAACCAAAATCAGCAAACAAACAATACAGACCCATGCAAACTTAAGGGAATGTAATATAATCGCGGTACCGAAAAGGAGACCCCGTGTTCCGGATGAGACAATTACGAACGGTGAACAACAAACATAACGCGAATGACCACGTCAAAATAATGGCATGGAACGTGGAAGGACTGAAATCCGTATTAA
>JASPKZ010001155.1:0-22480 GCA_030220185.1 Diploptera punctata
ACTCCTAATATATGAGGAAGAAGTCTGCAACATTTTGAATCCGGCTAAATTATATATTGATATATATATTATATTATATATATATATATATATAATATATGTAAACGTCATTTTCGGGTAATGTGAAGCTTTCTGTTGAGTGGACCGTTGTTTATATCTTCTTTAATTGGTGCTGCCCTCGAACAGAAAATATTTTAACTTCATCCCATCATCAACTTAGACGGGTTCAAGGCCAGTTTATTTTATTCTTACCGCTAAGAACGGTTTATTTGGTTGTATTTACGAAAATGGCCACTTTAAAAATTTTCGAGCTTAAAATAAATTCTTAATTTCTGCTACTGAATATTACAAATAATTAAAAAACTATTAAATATATATTAGGAAGAAGCTCTGCATCATTGTGAAACCTGCTAAATTATATATATATATATTTACGGAATTTCGGGTAATGTGTACCCTTTCTGTTTGAGTGGAGCCTCTTAATATCTTCTGTAATAGGTGCTGTCCTCGAACAGAACAATATTTTAACTACATCCCCCCTTCACATTCGACGGATTCAAGGCCAGTTTCTTTTATTCTTTCCGCGAAGAAGAGTTTATTTGTGATATTTATTAAAATGACCACTTTGAAGAATTTTCAAGGCAAGAATCAATTCTTAATTTCTGCTACTGAATATTACAAATGTTGAAACAACTCCTAAATATATATTAGGAAGAAGCTCTGAAACATTGTGAAACATGCCAAATTTATATATATATATATATATATATATATATTTACGGCATTTGTGGTAATGTGGACCCCTTCTGTTTGAGTGGACCCAGTTAATATCTTCTTTGTTTGGTGCTGCCCTCGAACAAAAATTATTTTAACTTCTTCCCCTCATCATCTTCGACGGGTTAAACGCCAGTTTCATTTATTCATTCCGCGAAGAAGGTTTATGTGTGACATTTACGAAAATGAACACTTTAAAAATTTTTCAAGCTAAGAATCAATTCTTAATTTCTGTTACTGAATATTGCAAATGTTGAAAAAACTCCTAAATATATATTAGGAAGAAGCTCTGCAACATTGTAAAACATGCAAATTATATATATATATATATATTTCCGGCATTTCGGGTAATGTAGACCCCTTCTGTTTGAGTGGCCCCTGTTAATATCTTCTGTAATTGGTGCTGCCCTAGAACAAAAATTATTTTAACTTCTTCCCCTCATCAACTTCGACGGGTTCAAGGCCAGTTTCTTTTATTCATTCCGCGAAGAAGGTTTATTTGTGACATTTATGAAAATGGCCACTTCAAAAATTTTTCAAGCTAAGAATCATTTCTTAATTTCTGCTACTGAATATTGCAAATGTTGAAAAAAACTCCTAAATATATATTAGGAAGAAGCTCTGCAACATTGTGAAACCTGCTAAATTATAGATAGATATATATTATATTATATATCTATATATATCTATCAAGCATTTCGGGTCGGTCCTGGGACCCTTTCTGTTTGCGCGGGACTCTGTGAATATTGTCTTTAATTGGTGGCTGCCGTCGAACAAAAATTATTTTAATTTCTTCCCCTCATCACCTTCGACGGGTTCAAGGCCAGTTTCTTTTATTCATTCTGCGAAGAAGGTTTATTTGTGACATTTATCAAAATGACCACTTTTAAAATTTTTCAAGCTAAGAATCAATTCTTAATTTCTGCTACTGAATATTACAAATGTTGAAAAAACTCCTAAATATATATTAGGAAGAAGCTCTGCAACATTGTGAAACCTGCGAAATTATATATATACATTTATATATATATATATATATATGGCATTTCGGGTAATGTGGACCCTTTCTGGTGAAGTGGTACGTGTAAGATCTTTTTTAATGGTGCTGCACCCGAACAGGAATATATTTTCACTTCTTTCGCTCATCAACTTCGACGGGTTCAAGGCCAGTTTCTTTTACTCTTTCCGCGCAGAACGGTTAATTTGTGATACTTATGAAAATGACCACTTTAAAAAATTTTCAAGCCAAGAATCAATTCATAATTTCTGCTACTGAATATTACAAATGTTGAAAAATCTCGTAAATATATATTAGGAAGAAGCTCTGCAACAATGTGAAACCTACTAAATTATATATATATATATATATATATATATATATATATATATATACGGCTTTTCGGGTAATGTGGACCCTTTCTGTTTCAGTGGACCCTGTTAATATCTTCTTTAATAGGTGCTGTCCTCGAACAGAAAATAGTTTAACTACTTCCCCTCATCAACTTCGACGGATTCAAGGCCAGTTTCTATTATTCTTTCCGTGAAGAAGGGTTTATTTGTGTTATTTATGAAAATGGCCACTTTAAAACTTGTCAAGCTAAGAATCATTTCTTAATTTCTTCTACTGAATATTACAAATGTTGAAAAAACTCGTAAATATATATTAGGAAGAAGCTCTGCAACAATGTGAAAAGTGCTAAATTATATATGTATATATACGGCATTTCGGGTAATGTGGACCCTTTCTGTTTGAGTGGACCCTGTTAATATCTTCTTTAATCGGTGCTGCCATCGAACAGAAAATATTTTAACATCTTCCCCTCATCAAATTCGACGGGTTCAACTCCAGTTTCGTTTATTCTTTCCGCTAAGAAGTGTTTATTTGTGATATTTATGATAACGACATTACAAATTTTTGAAGCTAAGAAACAATTCTTAATTTCTGCTACTGAATATTACAAATGTTGAAAAAAATCCTAAATGTATATTAGGAAGAAGCTCTACAATATTGTGAAACCTGCTAAATTAAATATATATATACGGCATTTCGGGTAATGTGGACCCTTTCTGTTTGAGTGGACCCTGATAATATTTTCTTTAATCGGTGCTGCCCTCGAACAAAAATTATTTTAACTTTTTCCCCTCATCAACTTCGACGAGTTCAAGGCCAGTTTCTTTTATTCTTTCCGCGTAGAAGGATTTATTTGTGATAATTATGAATATGACCACTTTAAAACTTTTCAAGCTAAGAAGCAATTCTTAATTTCTGACACTGAATATTACAAATGTTGAAAAAACTCCTAATTATATATTAGGAAGAAGCTCTGCAACAATGTGAAAACTGCTAAATTATATATATAAATATACATATATATGTCATTTCGTGTAATGTGGACCCCTTCTGTTTGAGTGGACCCTGTTAATATCTTCCTTAATTGGTGCTGCCCTCGAAAAAAAATTATTTTAACTTGTTCCCCTCATCATCTTCGACGGGTTCAACCCCAGTTCCCTTTATTCATTCCGCAAATAAGGTTTATTTGTGACATTTATGAAAATGACCACTTTAAAAATTTTTCAAGCTAAGAATCAATTCACAATTTCTGCTACTGAATATTACAAATGTTGAAAAAACTCCTAATTATATATTAGGAAGAAGCTCTGCAACAATGTGAAAACTGCTAAATTATATATATAAATATATATATATGTCATTTCGGGTAATGTGGACCCCTTCTGTTTGAGTGGACCCTGTTAATATCTTTTTTAATTGGTGCTGCCCTCGAACAGAAAATATTATAACTTCTTCCCCTAATCAACTTAGACGGGTTCAAGTCCAGTTTCTTTTATTCTTACCGCTAAGAAACGGCTTGCTTGTTATATTTACGAAAATGACCACTTTAAAATTTTTAAGCATAAAATCAATTTTTAATTTATGCTACTGAATATTACAAATATTGAAAACAACTCCTAAATATATATTAGGAAGAAGCTCTAAATCATTGTGAAATGTGCTAAATAATACATATGTATAAATATATATTTACGTCATTTCGGGTAATGAGGACCCCTTCTGTTTGAGTGGACCCTGTTAATATCTTCTTTAATTGGTGCTGCCCTCGAACAAAAATTATTTTAACATTTCCCCTCATCAACTTCGACGAGTTCAAGGCCAGTTTCTTTTATTCTTTCCGCGTAGAAGGATTTATTTGTGATATTTATGAAAATGACCACTTTAAAACTTTTCAAGCTAAGAATCAATTCTTAATTTCTGATACTGAATATTACAAATGTAAAAAAAACTCCTAATTATATATTAGGAAGAAGCTCTGCAACAATGTGAAAACTGCTAAATTATATATATAAATATACATATATATGTCATTTCGGGTAATGTGGACCCCTTCTGTTTGAGTGGACCCTGTTAATATCTTCCTTAATTGGTGCTGCCCTCGAACAAAAATTATTTTAACTTGTTCCCCTCATCATCTTCGACGGGTTCAACCCCAGTTCCCTTTATTCATTCCGCAAAGAAGGTTTATTTGTGACATTTATGAAAATGACCACTTTAAAAATTTTTCAAGCTAAGAATCAATTCACAATTTCTGCTACTGAATATTACAAATGTTGAAAAAACTCCTAATTATATATTAGGAAGAAGCTCTGCAACAATGTGAAAACTGCTAAATTATATATATAAATATATATGTCATTTCGGGTAATGTGGACCCCTTCTGTTTGAGTGGACCCTGTTAATATCTTTTTTAATTGGTGCTGCCCTCGAACAAAAATTATTTTAACTTGTTCCCCTCATCATCTTCGACGGGTTCAACCGCAGTTCCCTTTATTCATTCCGCAAAGAAGGTTTATTTGTGACATTTATGAAAATGACCACTTTAAAAATTTTTCAAGCTAAGAATCAATTCATAATTTCTGCTACTGAATATTACAAATGTTGAAAAAACTCCTAAATATATATTAGGAAGAAGTTCTGCAACACTGTGAAACCTGCATTTCGGGTAATGTGGACCCTTTCTGTTTGAGTGGACCCTGTTAATATCTTTTTTAATTGGTGCTGCCCTCGAACAGATAATATTTTAACTTCTTCCGCTCATTAACTTCGACGTGTTCAAGGCCAGTTTCTTTTATACTTTCCGCGAAGAAAGTTTATTTGTGACATTTATGAAAATGGCCACTTCAAACATTTTTTAAGCTAAGAATCAATTCTTAATTTCTGCTAATGAATATTACAAATGTTGAAAAAAGCTCCTAAATATATAATAGGAAGAAGCTCTGCAACACTGTGAATCCTGCTAAATTATATATATATATATATACGGCATTTCGGGTAATGTGGACCCTTTCTGTTTGAGTGGACCCTGGTAATATCTTTTTTAATTGGTGCTGCCCTCGAACAGAAAATATTATAACGTCTTCCCCGAATCAACTTAGACGCGTTCAAGGCCAGTTTCTTTTATTCTTTCCGCGAAGAAGGGTTTATTTGTGATATTTATTAAAATGACCACTTTGAAGAATTTTCAAGCCAAGAATCAATTCTTAATTACTGCTACAGAATATTACAAATGTTGAAAAAGCTCCTGAATACATATTAGGAAGAAGCTATACAACATTGTGAAACATGCAAATTATATATATATATATATATATATATATATCCGGCATTTCGGGTAATGTGGACCCCTTCTGTTTGAGTGGACCCTGTTAATATCTTCTATAATTGGTGCTGCCCTCGAACACAAATTATTTTAACTTCTTCCCCTCATCACCTTCGACGATTTAAACGCCAGTTTCTTTTATTAACTCCGCGAAGAAGCTTTATTTGTGATATTTATGAAAATGACCACTTTAAAAAATTTTCAAGCCAGGAATCAATTCTTAATTTCTGCTACTGAATATTACAAATGTTGAAAAAACTCTTACATATATATTAGGAAGAAGCTCTGCAACATTGTAAAACATGCTAATTACACACATATATATATATATATATATATATATATATATATATTTCCGGCATTTCGGGTAATGTAGACCCCTTCTGTTTGAGTGGACCCTGTTATTATCTTCTATAATTGGTACTGCCCTCGAACAAAAATTATTTTAACTTCTTCCCCTCATCAACTTCGACGGGTTCAAGGCCAGTTTCTTTTATTCATTCCGCGAAGAAAGTTTATTTGTGACATTTATGAAAATGTCCACTTCAAAAATTTTTCAAGCTTTGTGACACCTGCTAAATTATATATATATATATAAAGCCTTTCGGGTAATGCGGACCCTTTCTGTTTGAGTGGACCCTTTAAATATCTCCTTTAATTGTTGCTGCCCTCCAACAGAATATATTTTTACTTCTTCTGCTCAGCTACTTCGACGGGTTCAAGGCCAGATTCTTTTATTCTTTCCGCGTAGAAGGGATTATTTGTGATATTTATGAATATGACCAATTTAAAACTTGTCAAGCTAAGAATCATTTCTTAATTTCTGCTGCTGAATATTACAAATGTTGAAAGAACTCCTGCATATATATTACGAAGAAGCTCTGCAACAATGTGAAAAGTGCTAAATTATATATATATATATATATACGGCATTTCGGGTAATGTGGACCCTTTCTCTTTGAGCGAACCCTCGAAGAGAAAATATTTTAACTTCATCCCCTCATCTACTTCGACGGGTTCAAGGCCAGTTACTTTTTTTCATTCCGCGAAGAAGGTTTATTTGTGACATTTATGAAAATGGCCACTTTAAAAATTTTTCGAGCTAAGAATCAATACTTAATTTCTGCTACTGAATATTACAAATGTTGAAAAAACTCCTAAATATATATTAGGAAGAAACTCTGCAACATTGTGAAACATGCAAAATTATATATATATACACGGCATTTCTGGTAATGTGTACCCCTTCTGTTTTTAGTGGACCCTGTTCATATCTTCTTTAATTGGTGCTGCCCTCGAACAAAAATTATTTTAACTTCTTCCGATCATCAACTTCAACGGGTTCAAGGCCAGTTTCTTTTATTCTTTCCGCGTAGAAAAGTTTAATTGTGATATTTATGAAAATGACAACTTAAAAAATTTTTCAAGCTAAGGATCAATTCTTAATTTCTGCTACTGAATATTACAAATGTTGAGAAAACTCCTAATTATATATTAGGAAGAAGCTCTGCAACAATGTGAAAACTGCTAAATTTTATATATGTATATATATATATATATATATACACATATATATATATATACATATATATATATATACATATATATATATATATATATATACGGCATTTTGGGTAATGCGGACCCTTTGTGTTTGAGTGGACCCTGTTAATATATTCTTTAATGGGTGCTGTCCTCGAACAGAAAATATTTTAACTTCTTTCCCTCGTCAAATTCGACGGGTTCAAGGCCAGTTTCTTGTACTCTTTCCGCGAAGAAGGGTTTATTTGTGATATTTTTGAAAATGACCACATTAAAAAAATTTCAAGCCAGGAATCAATTATTAATTTCTGCTACTGAATATTACAAATGTTGAAAAAACTCCTAAGTATATATTAGGAATACGCTCTGCAGCATTGTGAAACCTGCTAAATTATTATATATATATATATACGGCATTTCGGGTAATGGGGACCCTTTCTGTCTGAGTGGACCCTGTTCATATCTTCATTAATAGGTGCTGCCCTCGAACAGAAAATATTTTAACTTCTTTCCCTCATCAAATTCGATGGGTTCAAGGCCAGTTTCTTGTACTCTTTCCGCGAAGAAGGGTTTATTTGTGATATTTATGAAAATGGCTCATTATATACACATATTATATATATACGGCATTTCGGGTAATGTGGACCCTTTCTGTTTGAGTGGACCCTGTTAATATTGACTTTAATTGGTGCTGCCCTCGAATAGAACATATTTTAACTTCTTCCGCTCATCAACTTCGACGGGTTCAAGGCCAGTTTCTTTTATTCATTCCGCGAAGAAGGTTTATTTGAGACATTTATGAAAATGACCATTTTAAAAAATTTTCAAGCTAAGAATCAATTCTTAATTTCTGCTACTGAATATTACAAATGATGAAAAAACTCCTAAATATATATTATTAAGAAGCTCTGCAACATTGTGAAACCTGCTAAATTATATATATATATATATATATATGTATACGGCATTTCGGGTAATGTGGTCCCTTTCTGTTTGAGTGGACACTGTTAACATCTTTTTTAATTGGTCTGCCCTCCAACATAATATGTTTGAACTTCTTCCGCTCATTAACTTCGACGGGTTCATAACCAGTTTCTTTTATTCTTTCCGTGTAGAAGGGTTTATTTGTGATATTTATGAAAATGACCGCTTTAAAAAAATTTCAAGCCAAGAAATAATTCTTAATTTCTGCTACTGAATATTACAAATGTTGAAAAGACTCCTAAATATATACTAGTAAGAAGCTCTGCAGAATTGTGAAACCTGCTAAATTAAATATATATATATATATATATACGGCATTTCGAGTAATGTGGAACCTTTTTTTGAGTGGACCCTGTTTATATCTTCTTTAATAGGTGCTGTCCTCGAACAGAAAATATTTTAAATACTTCTCCTCATCAACTTCGACGGATTCAAGGCCAGTTTCTTTTATTCATTCCGCGAAGAAGTTTTATTTGTGACATTTATGAAAATGGCCACTTTAAAAATTTTTCAAGCTAAGAATCAATTCTTAATTTCTGCTACTGAATATTACAAATGTTGAAAAAACTCCTAAATATATATTAGGAAGAATCTCTGCAAAATTGTGAAACATGCAAAATTATATATATATA
Source organism: Diploptera punctata (assembly GCA_030220185.1). Classification (NCBI taxonomy): domain Eukaryota; kingdom Metazoa; phylum Arthropoda; class Insecta; order Blattodea; family Blaberidae; genus Diploptera; species Diploptera punctata. The sequence continues at coordinate 8,606 of JASPKZ010001155.1, forward strand.
TTTACGGCATTTCGGGTAATGTGAGCCCATTTCTGTTTGAGTGGACCCTGTTAATATCTTCTTTAATTGGTGCTGCCGTCGAACAAAAATTATTTTAATTTCTTCCCCTCATCAAATTCGACGTGTTCAAGGCCAGTTTCTTTTATCCTTTCCGCGAAGAAGGTTTATTTGTGACATTTATGAAAATGGCCACTTTAAAACTTTTTCAAGATAAGAATCCATTCTTAATTTCTGCTCCTGAATTTTACAAATGTTGAAAATCTCCTAAATATATATTAAGAAGAAGCTCTGCAACATTGTGAAACCTGCTAAATTATATATATATGGCATTTCGGGTAATGTGGAGCCTTTCTGTTTGTGTGGTCCCTGTTAATATCTTTTTTAATTGGTGCTGCCCTCGAACAGAATATATTTTCACTTCTTTCGCTCATCAACTTCGACGGGTTCAAGGCCAGTTTATTTTACTCTTTCCGCGTAGAAGGGTTTATTTGTAATATTTATGAAAATGACCACCTTAAAACATTTCAAGCTAAGAATCATTTCTTAATTTCTACTACTGAATATTACAAATGTTGAAAAAACTCCTAATTATATATTAGGAAGAAGCTCTGCAACAATGTGAATACTGCTAAATTATATGTATATGTATACATACGGCATTTCGGGTAGTGTGGACCCTTTCTGTTTCAGTGGACCCTGTTAATATCTTCTTTAATAGGTGCTGTCCTCGAACAGAAAATATTTCAACTACTTCCCCTCACCAACTTCGACGGATTCAAGGCCAGTTTCTATTATTCTTTCCGTGAAGAAGGGATTATTTGTGATATTTATGAAAATGGCCACTTTAAAACTTGTCAAGCTAAGAATCATTTCTTAATTTCTGCTAGTGAATATTACAAATGTTGAAAAAGCTCCTAAATATATATTAGGAAGAAGCTCTGCAACAATGTGAAAAGTGCTAAATTATATATGTATATATACGGCATTTCGGGTAATGTGGACCCTTTCTGTTTGTGTGGACCCTGTTAATATCTTCTTTAATCGGTGCTGCCATCGAACAGAAAATATTGTAACATCTTCCCCTCATCAATTTCGACGGGTTCAAGGCCAGTTTCTTTTATTCTTTCCGTTAATAAGTGTTTATTTGTGATATTTATGAAAATGACATTAAAAATGTTTGAAGCTAAGAAACAATTCTTAATTTCTGCTACTGAATATTACAAATGTTGAAAAAATCCTAAATATATATAAGGAAGAAGCTCTACAACATTGTGAAACCTGCTAAATTAAATATATATATATGTATATATATACAGCATTTCGGGTAATGTGGACCCTTTCTGATTGAGTGGACCCTGATAATATTTTCTTTAATCGGTGCTGCCATCGAACAGAAAATATTTTAACATCTTCCCCTCATCAAATTCGACGGGTTCAAGGCCAGTTTCTTTTATTGTTTCCGCGAATAAGTGTTTATTTGCGATATTTATGAAAATGACAACTATAAACATTTTTGAAGCTAAGAAACAATTCTTAATTTCTGCTACTGAATATTACAAATGTTGAAACAACTCCTAAATATATATTAGGAAGAAGATCTGCAACGTTGTGAAACATGCAAAATTATATATATATATATATATTTACGGCATTTCTGCTAATGTGGACCTGTTCTGTTTGAGTGGACCCTGTTTATATCCTCTTTAATTGGTGCTGCCCTCGAACAAAAATTATTTTAACTTCTTCCCCTAATCATCTTCGACTGGTTCAAACACAGTTTCCTTTATTCATTACGCAAAAGAAGGGGTTGGGGCTTTATTGTGACATTTATGAAAAAGGACACTGTAAAAATTTTTCAAGCTAAGAATCCATTTTAATTTCTGCGTCTGAATATTACAAATGTTGAAAAAACTACGAAATATATATTAGGAAGAAGCTCTGCAACAATTTGAATACTGCTAAATTATATATATATATATATATACATACGGCATTTCGGGTAATGTGAACCCCTTCAGTTTGAGTGGATCCTGTAGTAGTATCTTCTTTAATTGGTGCTGCCCTCGAACAAAAATTATTTTAACTTCTTCCTCTCATCAAATTCGACGGATTCAAGGCCAGTTTCTTTTTTTCATTCCCCGAAGAAGATTTATTTGTGACATTTATGAAAATGGCCACTTCAAAAATTGTTTAAGCTAAGAATCAATTCTTAATTTCTGCTACTGAATATTACAAATGTTGAAAAAAGTTCCTAAATATATAATAGGAAGAAGCTTTGCAACACTGTGAAACCTGCTAAATTATATATATATATATATATATATATATATATACGGCATTTCGGGTAATGTGGACCCTGTTAATATCTTTTTTAATTGGTGCTGCCCTCGAACAGCAAATATTTTAACTTGTTCCGCTCATTAACTTCGACGTGTTCAAGGGCAGTTTCTTTTATTCTTTCCGCGAAGAAGGTTTATTTGTGACATTTATGAAAATGGCCACTTCAAAAATTTTTTAAGCTAAGAATCAATTCTTAATTTCTGCTACTGAATATTACAAATGTTGAAAAAAGCTCCTAAATATATAATAGGAAGAAGCTCTGGATCATTGTGAAATCTGCTAAATAATACATATATATATATATATTTACGGAATTTCGGGTAATGTGGACCCTTTCTGTTTGAGTGGACCCTGTTAATATCATCTGTAATAGGTGCTGTCCTCGAACAGAAAAAAAATTATCTTCTTCCCCTCATCAACTTTGACGGGTTCAAGACCAATTTCTTTTATTCTACCCGCGAAGAAGGGGTTATTTGTAATATTTATGAAAATCACCACTTTAAAATTTTTTGAAGCTAAGAATCAATTCTTATTTTCTGTTACTGAATATTACAAATGTTCAAAAAGCTCCTAAATATATATTAGGAAGGAGCTCTGCAACATTGTGGAACCTGCTAAATTATATATATATACGGCATTTTGGGTAATGTGGAAGCTTTCTGTTTGAGTGGACCGTGTTAATATCTTCTTTAATCGGTGCTGTCCTCGAACAGATCATCTTCCGATCATCAATGTCGACGGGTTCAAGGCCAGTTTCTTTTATTCTTTCCGCGTAGAAAAGTTTATTTGTGATATTTATGAAAATGACCACTTAAAAATTTTTTCAAGCTAAGGATCAATTCTTAATTTCTGCTACTGAATATTACAAATGTTGAGAAAACTCCTAATTATATATTAGGAAGAAGCTCTGCAACAATGTGAAAACTGCTAAATTTTATATATATTTGTATATATATTTTATATATATATATATTATATATATACGGCATTTCGGGTAATGCGGAACCTTTGAGTTTGAGTGGACCCTGTTAATATATTCTTTAATCGGTGCTGTCCTCGAACAGAAAATATTTTAACTTCTTCCGATCATTAACTTCGACGGGTTCAAGGCCAGTTTCTTTTATTCTATCCGCGAAGAAGGGTTTATTTGTAATATTTATGAAAATGACCATTTTAAAATATTTTGAAGCTAAGAATCAATTCTTATTTTCTGCTACTGAATATTACAAATGTTGAAAAAACTCCTAAATATATATTAGGAAGAAGCTCTGCAACATTGTGAAACCTGCTAAATTATATATGTATATATATATATATATATATATATATATATATATATATATATGTAAACGGCATTTCGGGTAATGTGGAAGCTTTCTGTTTGAGTGGACCGTGTTTATAAGTACTTTAATTGATGCTCTCCTCGAACAGAAAATATTTTAATTTCATCCCCTCATCAACTTAGACGGGTTCAAGGCCAGTTTCTTTTATTCTTACCGCTAAGAACGGTTTATTTGTGACATTTACGAAAAAGGCCACTTTAAAAATTTTCAAGCTTAAAATCAATTCTTAATTTCTGCTACTGAATATTACAAATATTGAAAAAAAACTATTAAACATATATTAGGAAGAAGCTCTACATCATTGTGAAACCTGCTAAATTATATATATATATATATATATATATTTACGGAATTTCTGTTTGAGTGGAGCCTGTTAATATCTTCTGTAATAGGTGCTGTCCTCGAACAGAATATATTTTAACTACATCCCCTCTTCTCATTCGACGGATTCAAGGCCAGTTTCTTTTATTCATTCCGCGAAGAAGGATTTATTTGTGATATTTATTAAAATGACCACTTTAAAGAATTTTCAAGCCAAGAATCAATTCTTAATTTCTGCTACAGAATATTACAAATGTTAAAAAGCTCCTAAATATATATTAGGAAGAAGCTCTACAACATTGTGAAATCTGCTAAATTAAATATATATATAATAATAATAATTAAATATATATATATATATATATATATATATATATATATATATACACGGAATTTCGGGTAATGTGGACACTTTCTGTTAAGCGGACCCTGTTAATATTTTCTATAATTGGTGCTGCCTTCGACCAGAAAACATTTTATCTTCTTCCCCTCATTAACTTGCACGGGTTCAAGGCCAGTTTTTTTTATTCATTCCGCGGAGAAGGTTTATTTATAACATTTATGAAATAGCCACTAAAACAAATTATTCAAGCTAAAAATCAATTGTTAATTTCTGCTACTGAATATTACAAATGTTGAAACAACTCCTAAATATATATTAGGAAGAAGCTCTGAAACATTGTGAAAAATGCAAAATTAATATATATATATATATATATATATATATATTTACGGCATTTTTGGTAATGTGGACCCCTTCTGTTTGAGTGGACCCTGCTAATATCTTCTATAATTGGTGCTGCCCTCGAACAAAAATTATTTTAACTTCTTCCCCTCATCATCTTCGACGGGTTCAACGCCAGTTTCATTTATTCATTCCGCGAAGAATGTTTATTTGTGACATTTATGAAAATGACCACTTTAAAAATTTTAAAAGCTAAGAATCAATTCTTAATTTCTGCTACTGAATATTACAAATGTTGAAAAAACTCCTAAATATATTAAGGAGAAGCTCTGCAACAATGTGAAAACTGCTAAATTATATATGTATATATATATATATGACATTTCGGGTAATGTGGACCCCTTCTGTTTGAGTGGACCCTGCTAATATCTTCTATAATTGGTGCTGCCCTCGAACAAAAATTATTTTAACTTCTTCCCCTCATCATCTTCGACGGGTTCAACGCCAGTTTCCGCGAAGAATGTTTATCTGTGACATTTATGAAAATGACCACTTTAAAAATTTTAAAAGCTAAGAATGAATTCTTAATTTCTGCTACTGAATATTACAAATGTTGAAAAAACTCCTAAATATATTAGGAAGAAGCTCTGCAACAATGTGAAAACTGCTAAATTATATATATATATATGGCATTTCGGGTAATGTGGACCCTTTCTGTTTGAGTGGACCCTGTTAATATACTCTTTAATCGGTGCTACCCTGGAACAGAAAATATTTTAACAACTTTCCCTCATCAAATTCGACGGGTTCAAGGGCAGTTTCTTGTACTATTTCGCAAAGAATGTTTATTTGTGACATTTTTGAAAATGACCGCTTTAAAAAATTTTCAAGCCAAGAATCAATTCTTAATTTCTGCTACTGAATATTACAAATGTTGAAAAAACTCCTAAATATATATTAGTAAGAAGCTCTGCAGCATTGTGAAACCTGCTAAATTATATATATATATATATATATATATATGAAAATCAAATAAAACTACGTTTTATTTTTATTTAATTAATATCTATATATATACGGGATTTCGGGTAATTTGGACCCTTTCTGTTTGAGTGGACCCTGTTTAGATCTTCTTTAATAGGTGCTGTCCTCGAACAGACAATATTTTAACTACTTCCCCTCATCAACTTCGACGGATTCAAGGCCAGTTTCTATTATTCTTTCCGTGAAGAAGGGTTTATTTGTGATATTTATGAAAATGGCCACTTTAAAACTTGTCAAGCTAAGAATCATTTCTTAATTTCTGCTAGTGAATATTACAAATGTTGAAAAAGCTCCTAAATATATATTAGGAAGAATCCCTGCAACATTGTGAAACATGCAAAATTATATATATATATATATATATATATATATATATATATATATTTACGGCATTTCGGGTAAATTTCTGTTTGATTGGACCCTGTTAATATATTTTTTAATTGATGCTGCCCTCGAAAAGAATATATTTTAACTTCTTTCGCTCATCAACTTCGACGAGTTCAAGGCCAGTTTCTTTTATTCTTTCCGCGTAGAAGGGTTTATTTGTGATATTTATGAAAACGACAACTTTATAAAAATTTTTGAAGCTAAGAAACAATTCTTAATTTCTGCTACTGAATATTACAAATGTTGAAAAAACTCGTAAAAATATATTATTAAGAAGCTCTGCAACAATGTGAAAAGTGCTAAATTATAAATGTATATATACGGCATTTCGGGTAATGTGGACCCTTTCTGTTTGAGTGGACCCTGTTAATATCTTCTTTAATCGGTGCTGCCATCGAACAGAAAATATTTTAACATCTTCCCCTCATCAATTTCGACGGGTTCAAGACCAGTTTCTTGTATTCTTTCCGTGAAGAAGTGTTTATTTGTGAAAATTGTGAAACATGCAAAATTATATATATATACATTTACGGCATTTCGGGTAATGTGAGCCCCTTTCTGTTTGAGTGATCCCTGTTAATATCTTCTTTAATTGGTGCTGCCGTCGAACAAAAATTATTTTAATTTCTTTCCCTCATCAACTTCGACGTGTTCAAGGCCTGTTTCTTTTATTCTTTTCGCGAAGAAGGTTTATTTGTGACATTTATGAAAATGGCCACTTTAAAAATTTTTCAAGCTAAGAATCCATTCTTAATTTCTGCACCTGAATTTTACAAATGTTGAAAAATCTCCTAAATATATATTAGGAAGAAGCTCTGCAACATTGTGAAACCTGCTAAATTATATATATATATATATATATGGCATTTCGGGTAATGTGGACCCTATCTGTTTGAGTGGTCCCTGTTAATATCTTTTTTAATTGGTGCTGCCCTCGAACAGAATATATTTTCACTTCTTTCGCTCATCAACTTCGACGGGTTCAAGGCCAGTTTATTTTATTCTTTCCGCGTGTAAGGGATTATTTGTAATATTTATGAAAATGACCACCTTAAAACTTTTCAAGCTAAGAATCAATTCTCAATTTCTGCTACTGAATATTACAAATGTTGAAAAAAACTCCTAATTATATATTAGGGAGAAGATCTGCAACAATGTGAATACTGCTAAATTATATATATATATATATATGTATACATACGGCATTTCGGGTAGTGTAGACCCTTTCTGTTTGAGTGGACCCTGTTAGTATATTCTTTAATCGGTGCTGCCCTCGAACAGAAAATATTTTAACTTCTTTTACTCATCAAATTCGACTGCTTCATGGCCAGTTTCTTTTACTCTTTCCGCAAAGAACGGTTAATTTGTGATATTTATGAAAATGACCACTTTAAAACTTGTCAAGCTATGAATCATTTCTTAATTTCTGCTACTGAATATTTCAAATGTTGAAAAATCCCCTAAATATATATTAAGAAGAAGCTCTGCATCATTGTGAAACCTACTAACTTATATATATTATATATTATATATATATATATATATAACGGCATTTCGGGTAATGTGGACTCTTTCTGTTTGAGCGGACTCTGTTAATATTGTCTTTAATTGGTGCTGTCCTCGAACAGAAAATATTTTAAGTTCTTCCACTAATCAACGTCGACGGGTTCAAGGCCAGTTTCTTTTATTCATTCCGCGAAGAAGGTTTATTTGTGACATTTATGAAAATGGCCACTTTAAAAATTTTTCAAGCTAAGAATCAATTCTTAATTTCTGCTACTGAATATTACAAATGTTGAAAAAACTCCTAAATATATATTAGGAAGAAGCTCTGCAAAATTGTGAAACATGCAAAATTATATATATATATTTTCGGCATTTCGGGTAATGTGAGCCCCTTTCTGTTTGAGTGGACCCTGTTAATATCTTCTTTAAGTGGTGCTGCGTCTCGAACAAAAATTATTTTAATTTCTTCCCCTCAAACACCTTCGGGACGGCGTACAAAGGCCACCCAGTTGTTTATGTTCATTCCGCGAAGAAGGTTTATTTGTGACATTTATGAAAATGGAAACTTTAAAAATATTTTTCAACGCTAAGAATCAATTCTTAATTTTATGCTACTGAAGATTACAAATGTTGAAAAAAAAATCCTATAAATATTATATTAGGAAAGAAGAGCTCTGAAAATTGTGATAGAAACATGCAAAATTATATATATATATTTTCGGCATTTCGGGGTAATGTGAGCCCCTTTCTGTTTGTGTGGACCCTGTCTAATATCTTATTGTTTAAATCGGTGCTTCCCTGGAACAGAAAATATTTTAACTTCTCTCCCTCATCAAATTCGTCGGGTTCAAGCCAGTTTTCTTACTTCTTTTCCGCGAAGAACGGTAATTTGTGATTATTTATGAAAATGACCACTTTAAAAAATTTTCAAGCCAAGAATCAATTCATAATTTCTGCTACTGAATATTACAAATGTTTTAAAAAATCTCCTAAATATATATTAAGAAGAAGCTCTGCATCATTGTGAAACCTACTAAATTATATATATACGGTTTTTCGGGTAATGTGGACCCTTTCTGTTTCAGTGGACCCTGTTAATATCTTCTTTAATAGGTGCTGTCCTCGAACAGAAAATAGTTTAACTACTTCGCCTCATCAACTTCGACGGATTCAAGGCCAGTTTCTCATTATTCTTTCCGTGAAGAGGGTTTATTTGTGATATTTATGAATGAAAATGGCCACTTTAAAACGTGTCAAGCTAAGAATCATTTCTTAATTTCTGTTACTGAATATTACAAATGTTGAAAAAACTCGTAAATATATATTAGGAAGAAGCTCTGCCAACAATGTGAAAAAGTGCTAAATTATATATGTATATAAACGGCATTTCGGGTGTAATGTGGACCCTTTGTGTTTGAGTGGACCCTGTTAATATCTTCTTTAATCGGTGCTGCCATCGAACAGAAAATATTTTTTTAACATCTTCACTTCATCAAATCGACGGGTTTCAAGGCCAGTTTTTTTATTCTTTCCGCTAAGAAGTGTTTATTTGTGATTATTTATGATAACGACATTACAAATTTTTGAAGCTAAGAAACAATTCTTAATTTCTGCTACTGAATATTACAAATGTTGAAAAAAATCCTAAATATATATTAGGAAGAAGCTCATACAACATTGTGAAACCTTCTAAATTAATATATATATAACTCGGGCATTTCGGGTACGTGTGGACCCTTTTCCTGTTTGAGTGGACCCTGATAATATTTTCTTTAATCGGTGCTGCAATCGAACCAGAAAATATTTTAAAACATCTTTCATCTTCCCCTCATCAAATTCGACGGGTTCAAGGCCAGTTTCTTTTATTCTTTCCGCGAAGAAGTGTTTATTTATGATATTTATGAAAATGACAACTTTCAAAATTTTTGAAGCTAAGAAACAAATCTTAATTTCTGCTACTGAATATTACAAATGTTGAAACAACTCCTAAATATATATTAGGAAGAAGATCTGCAACATTGTGAAACATGCAAAATTATATATATATATATATATATATATTTACGGAATTTCTGCTAATGTGGACCTCTTCTGTTTGAGTGGACCCTGTTAATATCTTCTTTAATTGGTGCTGCCCTCGAACAAAAATTATTTTAACTTCTTCCCCTCATCATCTTCGACGGGCTAAACCCCAGTTTCCTTTATTCATTCCGCAAATAAGGTTTATTTGTGACATTTATGAAAATGACCACTTTAAAAATTATTCAAGCTAAGTATCCATTCTTAATTTCTGCTACTGAATATTACAAATGTTGAATAAACTCCGAAATATATATCAGGAAGAAGCTCTGCAACATTTTGAAAACTGCTAAATTATATATATATATATATATATATACATACGGCAATTCGGGTAATGTGAACCCCTTCTGTTTGAGTGGATCCTGTTAGTATCTTCTTTAATTGGTGCTGCCCTCGAACAAAAATTATTTTAACTTCTTCCCCTCATCATCTTCGACGGGTTAAACGCCAGCTTCTTTTATTAAATCCGCGAAGAAGGTTTAGTTGTGATATTTATAAAAGTCACCACTCTAAAAATTTTCAAGCCAGGAATCAATTCTTAATTTCTGCTACTGAATATTACAAATGTTGAAAAAATTCCTAAGTATATATTAGGAAGAAGCTCTGCAACATTGTGAAACATGCAAATTATATATATATATATTTACGGCATTTCGGGTAATGTGGACCCATTCTGTTTGAGTGGACCCTGATAATATCTTCTTTAGTTGGTGCTGCCCTCGAACAAAAATTATTTTAACTTCTTCCTCTCATCAAATTCGACGGGTTCAAGTCCAGTTTCTTTTATTCTTACCGCTAAGAAACGGCTTGCTTGTGATATTTACGAAAATGACCACTTTAAAATTTTTAAGCTTAAAATCAATTTTTAATTTATGCTACTGAATATTACAAATATTGAAAACAACTCCTAAATATATATTAGGAAGAAGCTCTAAATCATTGTGAAATGTGCTAAATAATACATATATATATAAATATATATTTACGTCATTTCGGGTAATGAGAACCCCTTCTGTTTGAGTGGACCCTGTTAATATCTTCTTTAATTGGTGCTGCCCTCGAACAAAAATTATTTTAACATTTCCCCTCATCAACTTCGACTAGTTCAAGGCCAGTTTCTTTTATTCTTTCCGCGTAGAAGGATTTATTTGTGATATTTATGAAAATGACCACTTTAAAACTTTTCAAGCTAAGAATCAATTCTTAATTTCTGATACTGAATATTACAAATGTTGAAAAAACTCCTAATTATTTATTAGGAAGAAGCTCTGCAACAATGTGAAAACTGCTAAATTATATATATAAATATACATATATATGTCATTTCGGGTAATTGGGACCCCTTCTGTTTGAGTGGACCCTGTTAATATCTTCCTTAATTGGTGCTGCCCTCGAACAAAAATTATTTTAACTTGTCCCCCTCATCATCTTCGACGGGTTCAACCCCAGTTCCCTTCATTCATTCCGCAAAGAAGGTTTATTTGTGACATTTATGAAAATGACCACTTTAAAAATTTTTCAAGCTAAGAATCAATTCACAATTTCTGCTACTGAATATTACAAATGTTGAAAAAACTCCTAATTATATATTAGGAAGAAGCTCTGCAACAATGTGAAAACTGCTAAATTATATATATAAATATATATATGTCCATTTCGGGTATTGTGGACCCCTTCTGTTTGAGTGGACCCTGTTAATATCTTTTTTTAAAAAATGGTGCTGCCCTCGAACAAAAATTATTTTTTAACTTGTTCCCCTCATCATCTTCGACGGGTTCAACCGCAGTTCCCTTTATTCATTCCGCAAAGAAGGTTTATTTGTGACATTTATGAAAATGACCACTTTAAAAATTTTTCAAGCTAAGAATCAATTCATAATTTCTGCTACTGAATATTACAAATGTTGAAAAAACTCCTAAATATATATTAGGAAGAAGCTCTGCAACACTGTGAATCCTGCTAAATTATATATATATATATATATATATATATATATATATATATATATATATATATACGGCATTTCGGGTAAAGTAGACCCTTTCTGTTTGAGTGGACCCTTGTAATATCTTTTTTAATTGGTGCTGCCCTCGAACAGAAAATATTATAACGTCTTCCCCTAATCAACTTAGACGGGTTCAAGGCCAGTTTCTTTTATTCTTTCCGCGAAGAAGGGTTTATTTGTGATATTTATTAAAATGACCACTTTGAAGAATTTTCAAGCCAAGAATCAATTCTTAATTACTGCTACAGAATATTACAAATGTTGAAAAAGCTCCTGAATATATAATAGGGAGAAGCTATACAACATTGTGAAACATGCAAATTATATATATATATATATATATATATATATATATATATCCGGCATTTCGGGTAATGTGGACCCCTTCTGTTTGAGTGGACCCTGTTAATATCTGCTATAATTGGTGCTGCCTTCGAACAGAAAACATTTTATTTTCTTCCCCTCATTAACTTGCACGGGTTCAAGGCCAGTTTTTATATTCGTTCCGCGAAGAAGGTTTATTTATAACATTTATGAAATAGCCACTAAAAAATGTTTATAGCTAAGAATCAATTCTTAATTTCTGCTACTGAATATTACAAATGTTGAAACAACTCTTAAATATATATTAGGAAGAAGCTCTGAACCATTGTGAAACATGCAAAATTATATATATATATATATTTACGGCATTTGTGGTAATGTGGACCCCTTCTGTGTGAGTGGACCCTGTTAATATCTTCTTTAATTGGTGCTGCCCTCGAACACAAATTATTTTAACTTCTTCCCCTCATCACCTTCGACGGGTTAAACGCCAGTTTCTTTTATTAACTCCGCGAAGAAGCTTTATTTGTGATATTTATGAAAATGACCACTTTAAAAAATTTTCAAGCCAGGAATCAATTCTTAATTTCTGCTACTGAAAATTACAAATGTTGAAAAAACTCTTACATATATATTAGGAAGAAGCTCTGCAACATTGTAAAACATGCTAATTACATATATATATATATATATATATATATTTCCGGCATTTCGGGTAATGTAGACCCCTTCTGTTTGAGTGGACCCTGTTAATATCTTCTATAATTGGTACTGCCCTCGAACAAAAATTATTTTAACTTCTTCCCCTCATCAACTTCGACGGGTTCAAGGCCAGTTTCTTTTATTCATTCCGCGAAGAAAGTTTATTTGTGACATTTATGAAAATGTCCACTTCAAAACTTTTTCAAGCTTTGTGACACCTGCTAAATTATATATATATATATATATAAAGCATTTCGGGTAATGCGGACCCTTTCTGTTTGAGTGGACCCTTTTAATATCTCCTTTAATTGTTGCTGCCCTCCAACAGAAAATATTTTTACTTCTTCCGCTCAGCTAATTCGACGGGTTCAAGGCCAGATTCTTTTATTCTTTCCGCGTAGAAGGGATTATTTGTGATATTTATGAATATGACCAATTTAAAACTTGTCAAGCTAAGAATCATTTCTTAATTTGTGCTGCTGAATATTACAAATGTTGAAAGAACTCCTACATATATATTACGAAGAAGCTCTGCAACAATGTGAATAGTGCTAAATTATATATATATATATATATATATATATACGGCATTTCGGTTAATGTGGACCCTTTCTGTTTGAGCGAACCCTCGAAGAGAAAATATTTTAACTTCATCCCCTCATCTACTTCGACGGGTTCAAGGCCAGTTACTTTTTTTCATTCCGCGAAGAAGGTTTATTTGTGACATTTATGAAAATGGCCACTTTAAAAATTTTTCGAGCTAAGAATCAATACTTAATTTCTGCTACTGAATATTTATAATGTTGAAAAAAACTCCTAAATATATATTAGGAAGAAACTCTGCAACATTGTGAAACATCAAAATTATATATATATACACGGGCAATTTCTTGTAATGTGTACCCGTCCTTTTTTATGTGGGACCCTGTCATATCTCTTAATTGTGCTGCCTCGAACAAAAAGTATTTTAACTTCTTCCTCTCATCAATTCGGACCGGTGTTCAAGGGCAGTTTCTTTTATTCTTTCGCGTAAAAAGTTTAATTGTGATATTATGAAATGACAACTTAAAAAATTTTCAAGCTAAGGATCATTCTTTATTTTCTGCTCTGAATATACAAATGTTGAAAAAAACTCT
>JASPKZ010001156.1:0-11261 GCA_030220185.1 Diploptera punctata
CCCTCTAGATTATTTGTGCAGTTTTCGATTTTTTGAAATTGTAATTTTGTATTTTTATTAAAAAATCCAAGGTTATAAGCCTTGGAAAAACTATAAACGATTCAAATTTTTTATTTTAACCGGTTTTTTGCTTTATAAATCCGCTGACTAGTCCTTAGATTGTTTATTTTTGCGAGGTTTCGATAATTATATTTGAAATTATGTCATTTTTGTTTAAAAAAGTCGAAGGTTATTCGCTTGGAAAAAAAAATAATTCTATTTTCAAATTTTTTTATTTTAAGGGGGGGGCGCGATTTTTTGGCATTTATCAATCGCTGACTATCCCTCTAGTCCTGTATTTTTGCAGTTTGCGATATATTTGAAATTATGTCATTTTTGTTAACAAATCCGAGGTTAAGCCTAGTAAAAAAGTAACTCGATTTGAATTTTTTTATTTTTACCGGATTTTTAGCATTATAATTCGCTGACTAGCATTCTAGACTGTACTTGTGCATTTTCGATATGTTTGAAATATGTCTGCCATTTTTGTTAAAAAATCGAAGTTTTAAGCAATTGGAACAAACAAACTAGAATTTTTCAATTTTTTATTTTTTCTTTTACCGGATATTTTAAGCATTATAAATTGCTTGACTAGTCAGTCTAGATTGTACTTTTGCAGTTTTCGATATTTTTGAAAATATGTCATTTTTGTTAAAAAAATCCAAGGAAAAAAAACCTTGAAAAAAAAATAACTCGATTTTCAAATTTTTGATTTTAAGCTGATTTTTAGCATTATAAATCGCTGACTACCCCTCTATATTGTATTTTTGCAGTTTTTTTTCGTTCGAATATTTTGAACTTATGTCATTTTTGTTAAAAAATCCCGAGGTTATAGCCTTGGGAAAAAATAACTCGATTTTTTCAAATTTTTTTTTTTTAACCGGACTTTTTGCATTATAAATCGCTGACTAGCCGTATAGATTGTATTTTTGCAGTTTTCGATATATTGGAAATTATGTAATTTTTGTTAAAAAATCGAAGGTTATAGCCTTGGAAAAAAATAACTCGATTTTGAAATTTTTTTATTTTAAGCGTATTTTTTGCATTATAAATCGCTGACTAGCTCTCTAGATTGTATTTTTGCAGTTTTCGATATTTTTGAAATTATGTCATTTTTGTTAAAAAATTCAAGGTTATAGCCTTGGAAAAAAATAACTCGATTTTCAAATTTTTTATTTTAACCGGATTTTTTGCATTATAAATCGCCGACTAGCCCTCTAGATTGTATTTTTGCAGTTTTCGATATATTTGAAATTATGTCATTTTTGTTAAAAAATCGATTTTCAAATTTTTTATTTTAAGCGTATTTTTTGCATTATAAATCGCTGACTAGCTCTCTAGATTGTATTTTTGCAGTTTTCGATATTTTTGAAATTATGTCATTTTTGTTAAAAAATCCTTGGAAAAAATAACTCGATTTTCAAATTTTTCTATTTTTACCGGATTTTTTGCATTATAAATCGCTGACTAGCCCTCTAGATTGTATTTGTGCAGTTTTCGATATTTTTGAAGTTATGTCATTTTTGTTAAAAAATCCAAGGTTATAGCCTTGGAAAAAAAAACTCGATTTTCAAATTTTTTATTTTAACCGAATTTTTGGCATTGTAAATCGCTGACTAGCCCTCTATATTGTATTTTTGCAGTTTTCGATTTTTTTAAAATCATGTCATTTTTGTTAAAAAATCCAAGGTATAGCGTTGGAAAAAAATAACTCGATTTTCAAATTTTTGATTTTTAGCTGAGTTTTAGCATTATAAATCGCTGACTAACCCTCTAGATTGTGTTTTTGAAGTTTTCGATATTTTTGAAATTATGTCATTTTTGTTAAATAATCCAAGCCTTGGAAAAATATAACTCGATTTTCAAATTTTTTATTTTAACCGGATTTTTTGCATTATAAATCGCTGACTAGCCCTCTAGATTGTATTTTTGCAGTTTTCGATATATTTGAAATTATGTCATTTTTGTTAAAAAATCGAAAAACAAGTCGATTTTCAATTTTTCATTTTTACCGGATTTTTAGCATTATAAATTGCTGTCTAGCATTCTAGATTGTACTTTTGCAGTTTTCGATATTTTTGAAATTGTCATTTTTGTTAAAAAATCCAAGGAAAAAAAAACCTTGGAAAAAATAACTCGATTTTGAAATTTTTGATTTTAAGCTGATTTTTAGCATCGCTGACTGACCCTATCGATTTTATTTTTGCAGTTTTCGATATTTTTGAAATTATGTCTTTTTTGTTAAAATATCCAAGGTTTATAGCCTTGGAGAAATATAACTCGATTTTCAAATTTTTTATTGTAACCTGATTTTTTGCATTATAAATCGCTGACTAGCCCTCTAGATTGTATTTTTGCAGTTTTCGATATATTTGAAATTATGTCATTTTTGTTAAAAAATCGAAAAGTAAGTCGATTTTCAATTTTTTATTTTTACCGGATTTTTAGCATTATAAATTGCTGACTAGCATTCTAGATTGTACTTTTGCAGTTTTCGATATTTTTGAAATTATGTCATTTTTGTTAAAAAATCCAAGGAAAAAAAAACCTTGGAAAAAAATAACTCGATTTTCAAATTTTTTATTTTAAGCGGATTTTTGCATTATAAATCGCTGACTAGCCCTCTAGATTGTATTTTTGCAGTTTTCGATATTTTAGAAATTATGTCATTTTTGTTAAAAAATCCAAGGTTTTTATAAAAAATAACTCGATTTTCAAATTTTTTATTTTAACCGGATTTTTTGCATTATAAATCGCTGACTAGCCCTCTAGATTGTATTTTTGTAGTTTTCGATATTTTTGAAATTATGTCATTTTGTTAAAAAATCCAAGGTTATAGCCTTGGAAAAAAATAACTCGATTTTCAAATTTTTTATTTTAACCGGATTTTTTGCATTATAAATCGCTGACTAGCCCTCTAGATTGTATTTTTGCAGTTTTCGATATTTTTGAAATTATGTCATTTTTGTTAAAAAATCCAAGGTTATAGCCTTGGAAAAAAATAACTCGATTTTCAAATTTTTTATTTTAACCGGATTTTTTGCATTATAAATCGCTGACTAGCCCTCTAGATTGTATTTTTGCAGTTTTCGATATTTTTGAAATTATGTTATTTTTGTTAAAAAAAATCGAAAGGTTGGAAATAGCCTTGGAAAAAATAACTCGATTTTCAAATTTTTATTTTAACCGGATTTTTTGCATTATAAATCGCTGACTAGCCCTCTAGATTGTATTTTTGCAGTTTTCGATATTTTTGAAATTATGTCATTTTTGTTAAAAAATCCAAGGTATAGCCTTGGAAAAAAATAACTCGATTTTCAAATTTTTGATTTTTAGCTGAGTTTTAGCATTATAAATCGCTGACTAACCCTCTAGATTGTGTTTTTGAAGTTTTCGATATTTTTGAAATTATGTCATTTTTGTAAAAAATCCAAGGTTTATAGCCTTGGAAAAATATAACTCGATTTTCAAATTTTTTATTGTAACCTGATTTTTTGCATTATAAATCGCTGACTAGCCCTCTACATTGTATTTTTGCAGTTTTCGATATTTTTGAAATTATGTCATTTTTGTTAAAAAATCGAAAAATAAGTCGATTTTCAATTTTTTATTTTTACCGGATTTTTAGCATTATAAATTGCTGTCTAGCATTCTAGATTGTACTTTTGCAGTTTTCGATATTTTTGAAATTGTCATTTTTGTTAAAAAAATCCAAGGTTATAAACCTTGGAAAAAAATAACTCGATTTTCAAATTTTTTATTTTAACCGGATTTTTTGCATTATAAATCGCTGACTAGCCCTCTAGATTGTATTTTTGCAGTTTTCGATATTTTTGAAATTATGTCATTTTTGTTAAAAAATCCAAGGTTATTGGAAAAAAATAACTCGATTTTCAAATTTTTTATTTTAACCGGATTTTTTGCATTATAAATCGCTGACTAGCCCTCTAGATTGTATTTTTGCAGTTTTCGATATTTTTGAAATTATGTCATTTTTGTTAAAAAATCCAAGGTTATAGCCTTGGAAAAAAATAACTCGATTTTCAAATTTTTTATTTTAACCGGATTTTTTGCATTATAAATCGCTGACTAGCCCTCTAGATTGTATTTTTGCAGTTTTCGATATTTTTTAAATTATGTCATTTTTGTTAAAAAATCCAAGGTTATAGCCTTGGAAAAAAATAACTCGATTTTCAATTTTTTATTTTAACCGGATTTTTTGCATTATAAATCGCTGACTAGCCCTCTAGATTGTATTTTTGCAGTTTTCGATATTTTTGAAATTATGTCATTTTTGTTAAAAAATCGAAAAGGTTAAAGCCTTGGAAAAAATAACTCGATTTTCAAATTTTTTATTTTAACCGGATTTTTTGCATTATAAATCGCTGACTAGCCCTCTAGATTGTATTTTTGCAGTTTTCGATATTTTTGAAATTATGTCATTTTTGTTAAAAAATCCAAGGTATAGCCTTGGAAAAAAATAACTCGATTTTCAAATTTTTGATTTTAAGCTGATTTTTTGCATTATAAATCGCTGACTAACCCTCTAGATTGTATTTTTGCAGTTTTCGATATTTTTGAAATTATGTCATTTTTGTTAAAAAATCCAAGGTTTATAGCCTTGGAAAAATATAACTCGATTTTCAAATTTTTTATTGTAACCTGATTTTTTGCATTATAAATCGCTGACTAGCCCTCTAGATTGTATTTTTGCAGTTTTCGATATATTTGAAATTATGTCATTTTTGTTAAAAAATCGAAAAATATGTCGATTTTCAATTTTTTATTTTTACCGGATTTTTAGCATTATAAATTGCTGTCTAGCATTCTAGATTGTACTTTTGCAGTTTTCGATATTTTTGAAATTGTCATTTTTGTTAAAAAATCCAAGGAAAAATAGCCTTGGAAAAAAATAACTCGATTTTCAAATTTTTTATTTTAACCGTATTTTTTGCATTATAAATCGCTGACTAGCCCTCTAGATTGTATTTTTGCAGTTTTCGATATTTTTGAAATTATGTCATTTTTTGAAAAAAATCCAAGGTTATAGCCTTGGAAAAAAATAACTCGATTTTCAAATTTTTTATTTTAACCGGATTTTTTGCATTATAAATCGCTGACTAGCCCTCTAGATTGTATTTTTGTAGTTTTCGATATTTTTGAAATTATGTCAAATTTGTTAGAAAAAATCCAAGGTTATAGCCTTGGAAAAAAATAACTCGATTTTAAAATTTTTTATTTTAACCGGATTTTTTGCATTATAAATTGCTGACTAGCCCTCTAGATTGTATTTGTGCAGTTTTCGATATTTTTTAAATTATGTCATTTTTGTTAAAAAAATCCAAGGTTATAGCCTCGGAAAAAAATAACTCGATTTTCAAATTTTTTATTTTAACCGGATTTTTTGCATTATAAATCACTGACTAGCCCTCTAGATTGTATTTTTGCAGTTTTCGATATATTTGAAATTATGTTATTTTTGTTAAAAAATCGAAAAATTGGAAAAAAATTGGAAAAAATAACTCGATTTTCAAATTTTTTATTTTAACCGGATTTTTTGCATTATAAATCGCTGAATAGCCCTCTAGATTGTATTTTTGCAGTTTTCGATATTTTTGAAACCATGTCATTTTTGTTAAAAAATCCAAGGTATAGCCTTGGAAAAAAATAACTCGATTTTCAAATTTTTGATTTTTAACCGGATTTTTTGCATTATAAATCGCTGACTAGCCCTCTAGATTGTATTTTTGCAGTTTTCGATATTTTTGAAATTATGTCATTTTTTGTTAAAAAATCCAAGGTTTATAGCCTTGGAGAAATATAACTCGATTTTCAAATTTTTTATTGTAACCTGATTTTTTGCATTATTAATCGCTGACTAGCCCTCTACATTGTATTTTTGCAGTTTTCGATATATTTGAAATTATGTCATTTTTGTTAAAAAATTGAAAAGTATGTCGATTTTCAAATGTTTATTTTTACCGGATTTTTAGCATTATAAATTGCTGTCTAGCATTCTAGATTGTACTTTTGCAGTTTTCGATATTTTTGAAATTGTCATTTTTGTTAAAAATCCAAGGAAAAAAAAAAACCTTGGAAAAAAAATATCGATTTTCAAATTTTTGATTTTAAGCTGATTTTTAGCATCGCTGGCTGACCCTCTAGATTGTATTTTTGCAGTTTTTGATGTTTTTGAAATTATGTCATTTTTGTTAAAAAATCCAAGGTTGGGAAAAAATAACTCGATTTTCAAATTTTTTATTTTAACCGGATTTTTTGCATTATAAATCGCTGACTAGCCCTCTAGTTTGTTTTTTTGAAGTTTTCGATATATTTAAAATTATGTCTGTTAAAAAATCGAAAGTTATAGCTTTGGAAAAAATAACTCGATTTTAAATTTTTTATTTTTACCGGATTTTTAGCATTATAAATTGCTGACTAGCATTCTAGATTGTACTTTTGCAGTTTTCGATATGTTTGAAATTATGTCATTTTGGAAAAAAATAACTCGATTTTCAAATTTTTTATTTTAACCGGATTTTTTGCATTATAAATCGCTGACTAGCCCTCTAGATTGTTTTTTTGGAGTTTTCGATATATTTGAAATTATGTCATTTTTGTTAAAAATCGAAGGTTATAGCCTTGGAAAAAATAACTCGTTTTTCAATTTTTTATTTTTACCGGATTTTTAGCATTATAAATTGCTGACTAGCATTCTAGATTGTACTTTTGGAGTTTTCGATATTTTTGAAAATATGTCATTTTTGTTAAGAAAATCCAAGGAAAAAAAAGCATTGAAAGAAAAACTCGATTTTCAAATTTTTGATTTTAAGCTGATTTTTAGCATTATAAATCGCTGACTAACCCTCTAGATTGTATTTTTGTAGTTTTCCATATTTTTGAAATTATGTCATTTTTTTTTAAAAATCCAATGTTATAGCATTGGAAAAGAATAACCCGATTTTCAAATTTTTTATTTTAAGCGTATTTTTTAATATATATTTATTAAACACAATGTGTAGACTTATATTACATACATGGTTTTACGATGTTGCTATTAATTCCTGAATTGTTTTGGTTCTGTTGTCGCACTTCACTAAGTGATACTTTGGGCACTGTTTGCTACAGAGTTTACAGATGCAGGACTCCTCAGGTTCATGGTAACTTTGTTTATGACATATTTTGCCATGGAAGCCGTGAGCGGCGAAGCCGAAAATTTGGTCCTTTCCATTCGTCTGTGTTTAATGCTTCCGTTTCCGTGATTTCGTTCGGAATCTCTCTGGCTTTTCTCTGTCTCTCCTCGATTGCTGTTTTGTATGCCTGCGTTTCTGGTAGATCGAAGTGTTTTTCGGATATCTTCTATGAAGTAAGACTCCTTTGCTATTATGTAGGCATAGTTTATGTCTTGTGAATTTTGAAATTGAAAGAGCCCGTTTTAGGAATCTCGTTTTTATGCTTTCAAGTTTCATGAAATTTTTGGCTGTGAGTTATGTCCATATTAGCTGGATTCCGTAAGTGGCAACCGGCATAACTTTGATGTTGAATAATGCTATTGCCGTTGGTAGGGATAGGTTTCGTAACTTTGGAATGTCATAAATGGCTTTTGTGGCAGCTGTAGCACGCTCTTGTATATGCATCGAGAATACTGTTTCCGGTGGTCTGTAATGTTATTCCTAGGTATTTGAAGCTGCTAACGAATTCTAGATTTGACCCGTCGCATGTGAGGTGATCTCTCTTGGATAGTTTTCCTTTCTTCTAGGCTCCTGGAGAGGATAGCCATGTCATCTGCGTACATAAGGAGTTTGACGTTCATTGTGTCTATCACCTGACCGATGTCCGCCGTCATGACGTTAAAGAGTATCGGGCTCAGCGGGTCTCCTTGTAGTACCCCTCTTGTCTGGATGATATTTTTCGACGTAGTTATGCCGTCATGTATAGCCACAGAGTTTGCGGTTAGCACAGACGCGATTATTTGTAGTTCATTGCTAGTCCTACCTAGTACGCTTTCTAGCTTTTGAATGAGTATATTCCTGTTGATGCTATCGAAGGCTTTAGCGTAATCTATGAAGATTGCGTACAGAGGGGTGGTGGGTTGCGCCAAGGTAGTTGTTATTTCTTTTATAATTTCATGTCCAGCGTGTAGCGTTTGATCTGCCCGGGGTGAGCCATATTGATTCATTGGTATGATAGCACGTAATCTTGGTTCAATTCGCCTCAGTAGAAGTCTGCTGAAAAGTTTAAACATGACGTTTTCCAGAGCTATTCCCCTATATGAATTTTGGATCGTCCTTTCGTCCTTTGCCTTTGTAAAGCACAGTTATCAGTGTGCTCCTCCACTGTTTTGGGATTGAATTATTCTTGAAACATTCTCTGAAAAGACACGCTAGCGGGTTCCGCCAGGTCTCGGACTGTGTCTTTCAGGTGTTTCAGCAAATATTACATCTGGGCCCGGCCGCTTTGTTGTTCTTTCCGTTCATGATTAGTTGAGTGACTTCTTCTGTTGTGATGGGGGTCGAGGTTTGATTGCGTTCCGCATGTAGTGAGAAGGAGTTGGACATTTTGTTCCTTTCTCCCCAGGAGGTTGCTGAAGTGCAATTCCCATCGCTCCATGTTTACGAGGGGGCTCGATCTGTTCTTCTTCGAGGACCTTAGGATTTTGTAAGGTTTCATTTCCGCCTCAGCAATTAGTTCCTGTTCTATACTGGAGGTCGTATGTTAATTTCTTTTCCTTCAGTAGGCATTTGTATTTCCCACGCTCTACGGCGTACTCTGTCAGTGCATCACCTCCGTGTTCCCTAGCAGCATGGAGGAGTTGTAGTGTCCTTTGCCTCATTACGTAACATCTTCGGCGAACCATGGCTTCGCGGTGCGTTTCGATCTGGGCAGTTCTCTGGTGGAGTGTGTTATTAGTCATTCAGAAGCAGCAGTTGCCCTCGTCTAAGTTCCCCTGCCTCATCATGTCCACTATTTTCGGTAGCTCTGCTTTGTTTGTTTCCCATCTTTCTTCGTCTATGTATCTTGAAATTGACGGTTTGAAATATGTGCCTAATGGTTCTTGTGTTCCTGCACTGGCATGGAATTTTGTTATAACAGGAGGGTGTTTCCTAATTGTGACATTTTCCCACATTCACCTCAGCGTCACCTCGACCGTTCGTGAAGACCAGGTCGATTGTGCTCCTCCCGTTTGGTGCCACATATGTGTAATCCTTTTCCTGGGTTTAACAGGATTAGCCCGTAGTCCAAAAGAAAGTCCGGTAACCGCTTGTGTTTTTGTGTCCCATTTGTCTATTCTCATTAAGATCGCCTACCAGTAAAGTTAGGTTTGCTATCTTCTGTGTTTTCTAGTGCCCTTCCTAATTCATCATCGATGATGACCTCGGGTTCGGTGTTAGGAGTGAAGTGTGCGCCAACGATGTTCGCTCTTCTAGTGACTATCGTAAGAGTGCTGTCTGTACAATCGGTTACTCTGAGGGGTTTGCAGGTGGGGTTTATGTAGCAGCTTAGACCCCCTGAAGGTCGTCCTCTTTCTCCTTTCTTAGCTGGGGAATGGATTCCGTAGAAACTAGTTATGTTTATGTCTTCTGTGCTGAGTGTTTCTGTGAAGAATAAAATGTCATTATCTTGTGAGTGTACAAAGGGGGGTCATGTCAATAACATATTTCAGCCATTCTACATTCCACAACATATTTTCATGATGACGTCACTTTTGGTACCATTCTGTGGTAGTGTTGCCCCCTGCCTTTGGGAGCGAAGAAAGACGATAACGTCTGAAACTACTACCCCCTCCGGCCATGATTCTGGGCTGTGATTTTCTGTAGGTCCTTGAGTGGTATATTCCTACTTTGAATGCTTTCATGGAACCTCTCGATTGGATTTCTTCGCATTCCAGGATTTCTGTGACCTCCAGTCTTCTCAGGAGTTTTTTCTACCTTCTCACGGGTCGTGTTTTGGTGAAGGCGTCCGATGTACAGCCAGGCTCTACGGCATGCCGCCTTGTAAGTTCCTCTCCAGCTGCTGTTGTGTGTGTTTCTAGAGCTGTATTGGTGCCGATGATGTAGGTGTGTGGATAGTTTGCGTCTTAGGTACACGCCTTCTTCTTCTACAACCTCTGTCCATGGAGCCTCTTCCTCTGTTGATTGATATCGGACTTCGTTTTTGTTCTATGGAGGAGTGGGAGTGTTCTTATCTCTCCTGTTTTCTTGTGTTGCGTTTTTAATTTCATTATGCTGTGTCGCGGTTTTTATTTCATTTCGAATTAAATGTTTGACGCTCATACTCCAGTTTACCATTATTTCCTGTAGTTTGTGGTTTATTTTCTCTGTTATTTTCTTCTCCAGGTTCTTTCCGAAACTGTCGGGATCGTTCTGGCAGTCCATGTCATATGCCGCTGGACTTGTCTAAGCGTATTTTTTGCATTATAAATCGCTGACTAGCTGTCTAGATTGAATTTTTGCAGTTTTCGATATTTTTGAAATTATGTCATTTTTGTTAAAAAATCCAGGTTATAGCCTTGGAAAAATATAACTCGATTTTCAAATTTTTTATTTTAACTGGATTTTTTGCATTATAAATTGCTGACTAGGCCTCTAGATTGTATTTGTGCAGTTTTCGATATTTTTGAAATTATGTCATTTTTGTTAAAAAATCCAAGGTTATAGCCTTGGAAAAATATAACTCGATTTTCAAATTTTTTATTTTAACCGGATTTTTTCCATTATAAATCGCAGACTAGCCCTCTAGATTGTATTTTTGCAGTTTTCGATATATTTGAAATTATGTCATTTTTGTTAAAAAATCGAAAAATAAGTCGATTTTCAATTTTTTATTTTTACCGGATATTTAGCATTATAAATTGCTGTCTAGCATTCTAGATTGTACTTTTGCAGTTTTCGATATTTTTGAAATTGTCATTTTTGTTAAAAAAATCCAAGGAAAAAAAAACCTTGGAAAAAATAACTCGATTTTCAAATTTTTGATTTTAAGCTGATTTTAGCATCGCTGACTGACCCTCTAGATTGTATTTTTGCAGTTTTCGATATTTTTGAAATTATATCATTTTTGTTAAAAAATCCAAGGAAAAAAATAACTCGATTTTCAAATTTTTTATTTTAACCGGATTTTTTGCATTATAAATCGCTGACTGCCCTCTAGTTTGTTATTTGCATTCTCGAATATGTTGGAAATTATTTCTTTTTTGTTAAAAAAAAAAAATCGATTTTTTA
>JASPKZ010001157.1:0-79117 GCA_030220185.1 Diploptera punctata
GTATAAAATGTTGTTTGTACATGACATTTACATTGCTACATTTATTGTATCTTTAACTGTTTATAATTAGTATAGTGTATATCTATATTTGTCAAATATGTATTTGTATTTGTGCTGGTTGAGTGGAAGAGAGGGCCTTATGGCCTTAACTCTGCCAGAATAAATAAAGTATTATTATATTATTATTATTATTATAATTATTATAATTATTATTATCATTATTATTATAATATTATTATTATTATTATTAGAAAAGAAGAAGAAGAAGAAGAAAACAGGTCTACAACAGATCAGATTTTTAGTATAAGACAGATTTTAGAAAAGAAATGGGAATATAATGGTACTGTACATCAACTGTATGTAGACTTCAAAAAAGCATATGATTCAATTAAGAGGGAGAAGTTATATAGTATCCTGCTGGAGTTCGGAATTCCTAAAAAGTTAGTTAGACTTATACGAATGTGTCTAAATGGCACAAAGAGTAGGGTGCGTGTAGGCAAACAGTTTTCGGACACTTTTGAAATACAGAATGGGTTGAAGCAAGGAGATGCATTATCTCCTCTACTATTTAATTTTGTACTAGAGCATGTCATTAAATCTTTAGAGAATGAGGAAGGCTTACAACTCAGTGGTATTAATAAGCTATTTTTTATGCTGATGATGTAGTATTGTTGGCCGGTAGCGAGGAGATACTAAAGGACAACACGCACACACTATTGAGTAACACTAAGAAATTAGGACTGGAAGTAAATATCAATAAAACTAAATATATGGTCACATGTAGAAATTCATTAAATAATGGAAATGGACAGCTAATGACAATTGAGGGAAATTTTGAGGAAGTGGCTGAATTCAAATACCTAGGAACAATAATCACAAATAGGAATGAGATGCACAAAGAAATTAAACATAGGCTCAATTCTGGAAATGCGTGCTATTATGCATTGCAAAGACTCTTGATGTCTCAACTCCTTTCAAAAACTTTAAACTGAAAATATATAAAACTATTATTCTACCAGTTATATTATATGGGTGCGAAACATGGACTCTTACCTTAAGGGAGGAAAGGAGATTACAAGTATTTGAGAATAAAGTACTTAGGAAAATTTTTGGAACAAAGAGAGATGAACAGACAGGTGAATGGAGAAGACTACATAACAATGAACTACATGGTCTTTATAGGAAGCCAGATATAATAAGAACAGTTAAGTCTCGTAGACTGCGATGGGCAGGACATGTTGCACATATGGGGAATGAAAGACTTGCATGGAAGCTTCTTGTAGGAAAGCCAGAGAGAAAACGCCCAGTTGGTAGACCAAGAATGAGGTGGGAGAATAACATTAACTATGATTTGAGGGAAGTAGATTATACAGGGAATGATTGGAAGGCATTAGCTCAGGATAGGGATGTATGGAGAGCTTATGTCCGCGCGGCCATGAACCTACGGGTTCGATAGTGCCAGTGAGTAAGTAAGTATTATTATTATTATTATTATTATTATTATTATTATATTAAGATATCAATACGTAATAGAGGCGACAGTAGTTATTAATGTAAATAGAACCAAAATAGCAGGAAACGACATTTTCAACTACGTGTATCCGTACTAAAAGTTGAACTTGGACTGGTAATCAAGCTGGTAACGAACTAGTAACAATGTGGAGCAATGAGACTGATACTGACACAGTCTATCAGAGGGTAGGAACATTGTATTACTGTAAGCGGCTGTAAATGGAAACAATATTACAGTGAACTCATTTATTTTAATAGAAACTCTGATAGACGCATTCCATTTGTCTCTAGTAGAATAATATACCATGTAATTACAAGGTATTGTCGGACCATCGGATAGTGCACCTTTAGCGATGTCATCGTTTTTAAAGTTAACGCCTGTATTCGTTCCATTTCATGCGCTTCCCTCTCGCCTCGTCAATCAGTAGGCATGAACCTTTCCGAGTAAGCATGTTGACAAACTTGCCCCAAACAATGTCGTGGCTCTTGAATATTGAATAATGTAAGATTAATTATTACTGACTAGCTAATACCCGGCGTGCGCTGCTACACCTAAATAAATGGGAATTAGTGGGCTTTTATGCTTAGTTGAATAAGTCATCATCATCACCATCATCACTCCAGGGATTGGGCAATTGCCCTTTCCGACTTCATAATGCATCAGCCCAACGTCTTCTAAGTATTCCAACATCACGTCTTCCTCTTGCTTGATATTTTCTTTCTAACAATGAATATCTCTCCATACTCATTCCATCCAAATGATCAATCCATTTCTGTCTGTAATTCGTGGCCTTATCCAATAAAGGCTGTACTTTCAATTGAATAAGTAAAGGGAAAAATAATTATAAATTTATATGTTTTAGATACCCCGTGCTGATTACCCGGCGTTTTCCGGGAAATACTCGTACTTATCGCGATCGTCTTGACATAAATGAGCTGAAATACGAAATTAATGTGTTTTATGTTTAGTTAAACAAGTAGAAGGAAACATTTATATAGTATTTGGTTCGTCTTCCGGGCTTATAGGCCGTGGTCTGGTTGTCTTCTTACTCGACGTTTCATCTACTGCTGCGGTAGACATCATCAGGAGATACTGCGTGCTTTCTGTGAACTCCTCAACAGTCGGCTGCAGACTGGTGGTAGGTCGTTGGAAACTGTCTCTCTGTTTATAGCTAAACCCCGGGTGGAGGGGAGGTTTTCTGCGCGCACCGAGTTGTGCGCTGTATTGCCGTGTGCCGAAGTCATAGGCTTCGTTGTCGTGTTAAGCAGTGCTGGGATCCAAATTTTTTTTATCTTCACAGGTTTCTTCTCTTTTTTGTTGAAGGAATTTTTATGTTTGTATATTTCTATTGGCTTGTATTTCTATGTATAGTCTGGTGTAGTAATGTGATGTTTGTGATAATACCTGGGTATCTTCAAATCTTATAATATGTTGTTGGTTGTTCATACAGTGTTCCGCTACGGCCGATTTTTCATTTTGTTTTAACTGCAGTGTCTCATGTGTTCTTGTAATCGTGTGTGATCATTCTCTTTGTTGTACCGATGTACACCTCTCCACAACTGCACGGGATACGATATATACCGGCATGACTCAAAGGATCTCTAGTGTCTTTGGCTGGGCGCAGTATATTGCTGATTTTTTGTGTTGGTTTGTAGGTTGTTGCTATGTTGTATTTCTTTAATAATCGTCCAATTTTCTCTGTTGTTGTTTTGATATAAGGTAGGTAAACCTTACCATTTATCTCTTCCTTGTTTTCGTTTTCGGGCCTATATTTCTTTGGATTTATGGCTCGACGAAAATCTGTTTTACTGTATCCATTGGTAAGAAAGCTGCATGGAGATGATTGATTTCTTCTTGCAGATACTGTGGTTCCGAAATCCTTTTGGCTCGTTCAACCAGGGTTTTTATTATCCCGCGTTTTTGTCTAGGATGGTGGTTAGACTGTTTGTGTGGTATCTGTCTGTGTGAGTATTTTTCCTGTAAACCTTGTGTCCAAGTGTCATGTCTTGGTTTCGGATTACCAAAACCTGAAAAGGAACATGACAACAGTCTACCGTTTTTGGATGTTTTGGTAATCCGAAACCAAGACATGACACTTGGACACAAGGTTACAGGAAAAATACTCACACAGACAGATACCTACACAAACAGTCTAACCACCATCCTAGACAAAAACGCGGGATAATAAAAACCCTGGTTGAACGAGCCAAAAGGATTTCGGAACCACAGTATCTGCAAGAAGAAATCAATCATCTCCATGCAGCTTTTCTTACCAATGGATACAGTAAAACAGATTTTCGTCGAGCCATAAATCCAAAGAAATATAGGCCCGAAAACGAAAACAAGGAAGAGATAAATGGTAAGGTTTACCTACCTTATATCAAAACAACAACAGAGAAAATTGGACGATTATAAAGAAATACAACATAGCAACAACCTACAAACCAACACAAAAAATCAGCAATATACTGCGCCCAGCAAAGACACTAGAGATCCTTTGAGTCATGCCGGTATATATCGTATCCCGTGCAGTTGTGAGAGGTGTACATCGGTACAACAAAGAGAATGATCAACACACGATTACAAGACACATGAGACACTGCAGGTTAAAACAAAATGAAAAATCGGCCGTAGCGGAACACTGTATGAACAACCAACAACATATTATAAGATTTGAAGATACCCAGGTATTATCACAAAACATAACATTACTTACACCAGACTATACAGAGAAGCCATAGAAATATACAAACATTTAAAAATTCCTTCAACAAAAAAAGAAGAAGAAACCTTGAAGATAAACAAAATTTGGATCCCAGCACTGCTTACACGACAACGAAGCCTATGACTTCGGCACACCGCAATACAGCGCACAACTCGGTGCGCGCAGAAAACCTCCCCTCCACCCGGGGTTAGCTATAAACAGAGAGACAGTTTCCAACGACCTACCACCAGTCTGCAGCCGACTGTTGAGGAGTTCACAGAAAGCACGCAGTATCTCCTGATGATGTCTACCGCAGCAGTAGATGAAACGTCGAGTAAGAAGACAACCAGACCACGGCCTATAAGCCCGGAAGACGAACCAAATATGGATCAAGACGCGGCCGTGAAAGTCTACAATTATTATAGTTATATAGTAATTATTTTTAGATACCCCGTTCTGTTTACCCGGCGTTGTCTGGGAATATACTCATCCCGATCTTCTTGGCATAAATAAACTTAAACACAAAAATTAATGTACTTCTTACGATTAGTTGAATAAGTAAAATGAAAAATAATTATAAATGTATATCCTAATTATTTTAAGATTCCCCGTGCTGATTACCCAGTGTTGCCCAGGAATCTACTTATCTCGATCTTCTGGCATAAATGAGCTAAAAGACAAAATTCGTTATTGTGATTTATCCGTAAAAGAATACCCGCCATGTGCTGCTTTGCTTGCACAGAAATCTACATACTTGTCTCGATCTTCTTGGTATCAATGAAAAACAAAAATGGTTATTGTGAGTTATCCATAAGAGAAAAACGTAAGTTGTCGCGGACTTTTTTGTAGAGCTTGTTGAGATATTGAATTCTGTGTGCATTAATTTTGTGTATTTTTTATGGTTTAGGCAGCGTAAGCCATTTAAACGCACAAAGAGCTACTTTTCTCACGTTTTCCACTAACAAAGGGCGATTTTTAATGGTGTAGGAGTTGAGTGTCACAACTCTCTTATAGCCAATGTTCATCCCGGAAATCTCCTGAACATTTTGCAAAAAGCCCCATCACAATCGGATCAACGGTATGGCCGCGCATAAAGTACGAACAAACAAACAAACAAACAAACTTTCATTTTTATATATTAAATTTATAGGAAACATATTGACCTGTTTGTTTCTCTTCATCGCAAAATGCTATTACTATCCGACACAACGGAACATCGACCTGCTTCGTTTGTGGATGATTTGCGAAATAATGCTGTGTCATTCCGTGTACACTCGCTTCACGTAGTCTGTGACTTGGATGTGGATCAGCTATTACTCTAAGTAAGCTCGGTAAGTGAATCATTTGCTATTTGTTCCTGACTATACATGGTTAATATCTACGTCAGTGAGACGCAGCAAAAGTGCTGCTTTGACTATAGGTAAACGTTTCGCTGTGTCAAATAATATTTGATCAATACTATTTCTTTTACCTCTTCGTGCTACAATATTCATGTTAAGTTGACAACACTGGACTGCAAATCCAAGAAAGCTCAAAGTTTGAGTGGTGGTAGGGATAAAAGGGACATTTAGAAAGAGATATTAGAAAAGGAATTCAGGGAGGGAAATACTTTTCCAAGGCATAAAAGGAACTAGGGTTCATTCGCGTATCTTACGGAGGCACGGATCCGATGGTTAAACAATATCGTTCCCAAGTTGGGAATGACCATTCAGTCAACATAAGGGTAACATATGACCAATATATCGGGTGTCTCAGCCGTTGTAGCTGGTTTTCTCAACCTGGAACCACTATTTATTGTAGTCAGTCAAATTCCTGTCGTTAAGTGGACAACGGTCTCCTATTGACCGAAATTCTACGATAAAATGTATTTTCCCACGTGGACTCAAACCAGAGCATGTCCTGTATATGTGAC
Organism: Diploptera punctata; assembly: GCA_030220185.1. NCBI lineage: Eukaryota > Metazoa > Arthropoda > Insecta > Blattodea > Blaberidae > Diploptera > Diploptera punctata. The sequence continues at coordinate 6,130 of JASPKZ010001157.1, forward strand.
GCCTTAGACAACTGAGATATGGAGCGGAAAATATTGTTTGAATATTGTGACTAAATTCTTCCAGAAGGAAAGGAAGACCTCAAAACTCGTGGATGTAAGAAATAAGAACTGGAACGAGAAGGAAAGGAACACCTGAAACTCTTGGATGCAAGAAATAAGAAATGGAATGACAACAAGAGGACTGGAGGGCATGGAGTGGATGGATAGAGACGAGTGGAGGAGGAAAATAAAATTTTAGGCACGGAAAGGTGTATAAACATTAAAAATCTGTATATAAAATAAAATTATTATTATTTATAAATAATAATAATATTATTATTATTGTTATTATTATTGACAGTTTTATTTTATCTGGCAAAGTTAATGTCTTAGAACCTTGTATTCCAAACATCCAGGTTAGAAAAAAGTTATTACATAGTGTATCTAAAATACAATATATTTTGATTTACTCTAGATTTACTCTGAAATATAAAACGTAAAAGATAAAAAAAATAAGAAAACCTGTAGTTAATAACAGAATAAATTTTGTTCTGGAGAAAAATTAGTTATTTAAGAAGTAATTGTATAAGTGCAGCTAAAAAGTATCAAGTAAGCGTCAACCCTTGATATTTTGAGGAAATGATATCCAGAAGCGGTTAGAAAGGAGTAGAATAAGAGGAAGACCTGTGGAGAGGGATTGCGAGTACACGGTACCTTACGTTACTCGAATGAGCGGGACACACTGTTGGACATCTGGCATACAGACCGATTATCCTGAACACAGTTTGACTTAGAAATTAGAACTGCTGTGACGCTGCAAATTCGAAGACAGTTGTCTGGCAGGCATTTTCCGATTTTGTCGTACAGTTATAGTCAAATATTGGTTCTATTGCCGCGATGTGACCCGTGAACGACCATACACAGGCATACGACGAACCGTCGCCAAAGCCTTGAAATTACACTTTGTTCCAAATACTGTGCTTGATAGACATTGGTCAGTGTGTGGTCATGCTTTAGACGTCCGATTAATGCTACCCCTAAAAAAACAGGTCCAGTTGGCATCTTTTTGGCATGTTGGTGATGTACTATTAACATTTTTCTGAGGAGATAACTGCGTTCAAAATTATAGAACAATACAAATTGGGCCACAATGGATCTGATCTTTCTTTTTTTACTTTTGATTCATGTATCTATATCTGTGAAAAGAGCAGAAGTAAGATGTAGTACTTCCTTTGATAAAGGTTTATGGCCATCGTTCGCCTTTTTCCTTTGATTTTTTTTGCGTATTATGTATTACTTTTAGGCATTATAGCACTATTAATACTTGACCTGGTGGTAACTATATATTATACAATTATTTTATATTACACTAACTTAAATATGAGAGATGGACAGACAGGCGAATGGAGAAGACTGTGTAACAGAGAGCTACAATATCTTTATGGCAAGCCAGATATATTAAAAATCGTTAGTCTCGTATACTGCGATGGACAAGACAAGTAGCACAAATTAGGGATGAAAGGGGGCATAAAAACTTCCTGTACGAAATCTAGAGGGGAAATTCCAGTTTGTGGATCCAGAATGAGGTGGGGAAATAACATTAAGCATGATTTGAGGGAAGTGGATCATACATGGAATGATTGGAAAACATTAGCTCAGAGGTGTGAAGAGCTTATGTACATGCGGCCATGAACCTACAGGTTCGATAGTGCCATTGAGTTAGTTAGTTAATTAGCTAGTTACAGTCACTTTAATAAAAACTAAGTGAAATAAAAGCAATAAACGATAATGAAAAGAACAAACACAATCATAAGAATGAAAGTTATGAAGTTACAAAGACATTTTATCAACAGTAATCTAACAAGAGGTTGTGTTTTTCTAAAAAAAACACGAGCCACAAAGTCGCGAGTGATTTTGTCTAATGAAAAACTCAACTTCGCGTTGGATTTGGAGTGACTATTTAACGAATAATACATCTTCAGAAGCTAAAAATAATTATAATGTTTAATATTTACCAAATGTGTGGTAATGAATTCCGATCTTACTTCCGGGCGATTTATAAGCCGGCTGTATAGTTATAAATAGCATATATTTACTGCTAAATCTCTTTGCGCTTGGAAAAATTCAATAACATATGTTTGTATGCGAAATAACTATTAACAATATTGCAGATTCATTATACAACATTTAATATTTTTTTAGAGCAACAGAATTACCTCTTTTTTTTGTAATTTTTGAAGTTGTTTTCTTTTGGCACATCTTGCTGTACCGTATCGATCGTGCATTGTTGAATCGATATCCTTGTCAAAGAAGTTAATTTGCGGAGATATTTCTCCTTACGAACAGGAAAAGGCAATTTTTATCAACAGAAAGAGGCAAAATTATCGGCCTATGAGATAAACTGTCAAAGTAATAATGAAAATAAGGATAGCTTAAAATCGTTTCAATGAAACATAGACTAAACATGAACAACAATAAATGGGATAAATTTAATAGTAGCATATAGGATGAGATGAAAGCAGTTCATGTGTGTGGTTAAAGCTGTATCACTAAAACACAAGTGAAGACTTTCTGGAATATCCTCCAAATTATGTTCCTAATTGAAAATCATTTGCGTAACATGGACGAGTGAGAAGAAGTTAAAATATATAAGCTCTTATATTGTTTCGTGATAATGTCCATAAACAAATTCGTTGCGACTCCACATTATCATCTAAAAGATAAACCAAGTGTTTTGACATATTTAGCAAAACATTCAGTGTTGTAATGAGATATGACACTTATTGCTAGTGCACATTGCTGATTTTACGCAAATACAGCTAGTGGATTGGACGCAAGAGTTGCATATGTCCAATCATGATTAGAGGCATCGTATAATAAACAAATAAAAATATAAAAGAGTGGTAAAACAATTGAGAGGTTACGTCGACTAACAACCTACCTAACTAACTCACTGGCACTATCGAACCCGTAGGTTCATGACCGAGCGGACATAAGCTCTCCATACATACCTATCCTGAGCTAATATTTTCCAATCATTCCCTGTATAATTTACTTCCCCCCAAATCATAGTTAATGTTGTTCTCCCACCTCATTCTTGGTCTACCAAGTGGGAGTTTGCCCTCTGGTTTTCCTCCAAGAAGCTTTCATTCCCCATTCGTACCTCATGTCCTGCCAATCACAATCTACGAGACTTACCTTTTCCTATTATATCTGGCATCCTATAAAGACCCTAACTGACTTCAAATCGTTATTTCACAGATCACATATTCCTATCTATCTAACACGCAAGATTGGCTGAATATGATCCTCAGCTGGGCGGGTAAAGCGACCGACCTAATGAGGACAGCTTTCAGCATTTCCCGAGTGTTAGACAGATAGGGAAATGTCGTCTGTAAATTAAGGTCTTATAGTCACGTAGGTTGTTATTGCATTCAACCCCTCCAATTTTTTTAGGCTAACAATCAGCTTATAATAATAGCAAATTCCGAAGATAATCTACAGAAAGGTCTGTATGAACTTAACAAAATTACAGAAGAATATGGATTAAAGATATCTACAGAAAAAACAAAAATTATGGCATTTCAAGGTGTAGATCCTGTCAGAAGTAAAATTGTACTGGACAATAAAATTTTGGAGCAGGTGAATAATTTTACATATCTAGGATGCAATATCTCATATGAAGAAGAAAAGGATGTAAATGCAAAAATATCTAAATTTTTAAGAATTTTAGGGTTAATAAATTCTATCTTCAAGCCACAGTTAGTCCAAAAGCATTCAAGACTGAAAGTGTACAAAACACTGGCTCTTCCAACTCTTTTGTATGGTAGCGAAGTATGGACGTTGAAACAGAGGATATACAGAGACTTAGATCTGCTGAAATGAGATATCTTCGGAGGACTGCAGGATACACACTACTAGATCACAAAAAAATGAAGACATCTTAGAAGAATTACACATGGAATCTTTAGAAAACAAAATTTCTGATTATAAGTCAAGATGGATACAACATGTTCATCGAATGGAAGATCACAGAATACCCAAACTAATGTTAAGATATCAACCTGCAGGAAGAAGAAGACCAGGACGTCCACTCAAAAGACTTCTGGATGGTGTTTCTCTTGAGGCCGAAACAGGTCAACAAATGGCCTAAATTCGTGAATGTACTATGATGATGATGATCAGCTTATTTACAAATTTTCAAATCAATCGAGAACTACAAGTTAGTTATATTCCTTTGTTGGTCCCAAATATTGATGTTTAATTCTAGTTCACTTCCTAGGTTATAATAAATAAATTATTGTAGAATATTTAAAGAGTTGTTCAATTTTTAAGGATATGTAGTTGAAACATTGTCTCTGTACTTCGGCTGAAAATTATTTATTTAACCTCTCGTTTCAAGTATCTATCCTCCAACCATAATATAACGTACGATTCACCAAAATCTCATGCTTAATATACCGCAATATATCACTTAACATCAAGTACAACACTTCTCACAAGTGGAATTCCCTCCTACCACAGGAAATCAGCGGCTCGCGGACGTTAAAATTGTTTAAAATAAATTTAAATTTATATTTGATTTAACTTTGGTTGGAGCATTACTTTCATATATAATTCACATGTATTAATTAGTGTTTTCCGATTAATTTTGCAGCCGGAAATGGGCACGAGTGTCTCTACAGGGCATGATTTTAGATTAAGCTTCTTTCTGGGTTCTACTGGTGTGAAGGACAAGGAATTCGATTATCAGTAACAATAAGTTGTGTAATTAATTAAAAAGAGTTTATTTTGTTAGCCTCTTATGAACAACACAATATTCACAACAAATTAATAATAATATAATATGGGAGCAACAGGCTCCTCTGAATACTTGTAATATGATAAACTAGCCACACTCTGTGTGTGTGTGTGTGTGTGTGTGTGTGTGTGTATGGGAGCTACTAACCACACCGAGTGTGTGTGTGTATGAGTTACTAACTACATTGTATATGTGTGTGTGTGTGTGTGTGTGTATTGGAGCTACTAACCACACCGAGTGTGTGTGTGTGTGTATGAGTTACTAACTACATTGTATATGTGTGTGTGTGTGTGTGAGTTACTAACCACACTGTATGTGTGTGTGTGTATGAGTTACTACAACACTGTGTTATCGTATGAGAGCGACTAACCACACTGTGTTAACAATAAAATTTCTTGGCCTTTTATATTAATTTTCCAAGGAAGTTTTAAATTGGCTCAAGTATTCCTTTTAACAAAATGTATTGTTTTGCAAATTTGAACATATTCAACACGTCAATCAAATTTATACTTTTATGATAAACATTTGTTTCGCTTCGCTAGGTACCTGTACCTGCCAACCCTTGAGTTACCGTTAACCACTGTATAACAACGCTTGTTGTGTGGTCCCAAATATTAACAAAATTAATTCTAGGACCTACCCCGCATCAATTTATATTATTTATTTATTTATTTACTTAGCAGGTTTCACATTTTCCTGCGCCCAATTAATCTACTATCATTCTCCTCCTCATCTCCAATCTCCATTGTCCAATCCTTTTTCCCTTATCCTGTTAAAATCTCCATAAATCCACGTTATTTTAGGCCGTCCTCTTCTTCTTCTACCAACTGGCACCAATTGTAGTATTCTTCTTGGAAATCTGTCTTCTGTCATTCTTTTTACATAACCATGCCATTTTAATTCTTTGTTTTTATTTACGAAATCCACAATAAGTTGAAGTTTGAACATTGATATTTGTTTAACTACACTATTTCTTATTTTATCTCTTTTAGAAATCCCAGCTGAACGCCTCCAAAAATCCATTTCTGCAGAATTTAACTTATTTACTGTTCTAGATTTGAATTCCAATATTTCTGTGCCATATGCCATTGTGCTCATTATTGTATTAAATTTTTTGTTCTTGTTTTACAACTTAAATTCTTATCCTAATAAAAATCGTTAAATTTTGATATTGCTGATTTATCCTTATTTATTCTCTCATTAATTTCATGACATCCATCTGCTCTAATTTTTGTCCGCAAATATACCTATTCGTCACATGCTTTTATTTTTCCATCTCCGTCTTCTAAAATCAATTCCTTTGATTAATCCCTTATTACCGCACACTTCGTTTTGACCAAATTTATCTTTAATCCCCATTTTCTATATTCCTGCTTCAATTTTATTGTCATGTACTCTAAATCTTCCTAATTTTTTGCCATCAATTGCTGATCATCAGCAAATATCAAGGAATAAATATATCTTCTTCTACCTTTGTTCCCATGGGTGAACGTTTGATTTTCCATTGTATTAAGACGCAATATATTGTCATTATTATCAATACTGATAAAATTCATATTAAAATTGAGTTGAAGTAAATAATTACAAAGTAAAAAATTGAAATAAATATCTGGCAGGCGTTTTCGTCCTCAGCCAGGTTAATTCTTTAAAAATATTTCTGCTGATAATGGAAGTCAATTTCTGATAGTACTGCAGTTCTTAATAGCCTTTTTTTAAATTAATCTAGTTGAGGACGACGGCACCAGTCAGATATTTATTTTAATGTTTTATTTAGTGATAATAATAATAATAATAATAATAATAATAATAATAATAATAATATAATAATAAGAACAGATAATCGGTTATTAATGTCTTTGACATCGTCCGATTCCTAATAGCCAATTTAGTCGGTCTATCCAATCTCCTGGTTGTAGATGTTTCTCCTACATGTATTAAATATATTCCCTGACTCCAAGAGGTTTTAGGTCTTCCCCTCCGTGGTCTTCCCTCAGCTTTCCATTCCAAAACACATTTTGGTAACCGATCTTCTTCCATTCGCTGGACATGTCCGTACCATCTTAATTGCCGAGTTTTAATATAACTGAGTTTCTAATTTTTTCTCTGCTTGAAATTCTTGCTGCCCTTCGTATAAATCCATTTTCGTTGCCTATAATAATATATAATAATAATAATAATAATAATAATAATAATAAATAATAGTAATAATAATAATGATGATGATAATGATAATGATAATGATAATGAAATATGATGATGATGATGATGATGATGATAATGATAATGATATTAATAATTGTTTTTACCCGACAAGTTTTCTGTAGTGTTGTGATTATGTGGATACAATTTTTTAAGGGTTTTAAATTTCATAGCAATAGTATATGATTAAAATATATAATAAATTAGTTACTTATTAGGGACATTAAACTAAGAATAAATACGTTTTTTATAGTATAAGTTGAGTCCTAAACAAATGTTTATAACAATATTTTTCGACTGTCGGTTGAAATCTGAAGTTATTCAGTTTGTAGCCTCTATCGTCTGTGCAATTTTGATCCTAATATTATAGAACTCCTGTTTTCAACGCGCTATTTAATTGTATTATTCGTTGTGAGGTTTTGCTTGTAAACCCTCCTACAAGTATCGTTTTTCCGTCAAGTCTGCGCGGTGGTATTTATCTCCCGCCGATTGTGTTGGTGACCCGTCAACATCGCTTCAACGCCCGTCATTGTCACTCTCAAATCTATTTTATGTTTCTGGGTAACAATGGTATATGTAACATATGCCATTACTGTCTATCGTATCCTTTAGATTCAGTCGTGCTGGAAAACGATCACTGTTTTTACAAAGAGACCTAAAACAAGTTTGGGGAAAAGAATCTTATATACTCAATCTAAGAGTTAAAGAGAGATCAGGGCTTGCTTGGTTCAGGTTAGGGGCATGGAAATTTTAAAAAATTAGCCACGATCACGATATGCGAATATGTCCAATGTGCGGGAGCTTTGAAGACGAGATGCATATATTAGGAAAATGAAACGATTTAGAATATTGGAGGCATCAGTTATTACCGGAAATATTTCTAAATTCAAATCGTGGAAGATTGGCATGCTACGAGTTACTGGTAAACCCAAAAAGTTGGATAATCGTGGGTAGATTTCTGGACAAAACGCGGAAAATAAGAACAACACTTATTCAGGAATAATTAAATATGTTAGCAAATTGTAATGCCATTAATTCTTAATAATTCTACATAACTAAGTTAATATATAATGTAATTGTATTGATATCTAATTGTAATATTATTGTGTTTTATTTATTTTTTTGTTTTTAAACATCAACTTATTATAACGGACTGTCAACAGCACGTACGGCTTACTGCCCGTGCGATCCACATTTGTAAATAACATTTTATGTATCTTACTTTTACTTTAATAAAGTCCTTATGTATATAGATTCAGTCAGAACTTAATAAGTAACTTTTACTGAAGGAAAGTCGGTAAACAGTTAAAACATAATGGCGATTCCAACGGCTATTCACCCAAAAAAACCAATTGAATGTGTCCAAATAATATCAGTCCGTCCCGGCCCTGATCTCGGTTTTCGCCTGTTCCAATAAAGATTATGTGTAGATAAGAACATAGGAGCAGACCCGGGGGGGGGGCTTTAAATAAATAAATATTTTTATTCATATTATTATTAACATCAAATCGCTCTGTTAAGGTTTCGGTAGTTTTTTGTTAGCTTTCTTAAATTATGTATTTCAATAAAGATCAGATATAGGTAGGGATATAGAACAGATCCGGGTATAAGGGCATTATGCCCGAGGTAACCGGGGGGGTGGTGGTGGGGCTCTAAATAAATATTTTATTCATATTATTATTAACATCAAATCGCTCTGTTAAGGTTTCGGTAGTTTTTTGTTAGCTTTCTTAAATTATGTATTTCAATAAAGATCAGATATAGGTAGGGATATAGAACAGATCCGGGTATAAGGGCATTATGCCCGAGGTAACCCGGGGGGTGGTGGTGGGGCTCTAAATAAATATTTTATTCATATTATTATTAACATCAAATCGCTCTGTTAAGGTTTCGGTAGTTTTTTGTTAGCTTTCTTAAATTATGTATTTCAATAAAGATCAGATATAGGTAGGGATATAGAACAGATCCGGGTATAAGGGCATTATGCCCGAGGTAACTCGGGGGGTGGTGGTGGGGCTCTAAATAAATATTTTATTCATATTATTATTAACATCAAATCGCTCTGTCAAGGTTTGGGTAGATTTTTGGTAATTTTTCTTAACATGAAATTAAAATGTCGGAACCTCTAGATATGTACAACTTAATTATTTTATGGGGTACACCCTAGCGTAGTTTATTAAGGAAATTCACTATAATTCAGAGGACGAGTATTCGAGTACCGTTGAAGTCATGATTTTTAAACTGAACAAAATTTTCTAGCGTCATCACGGTCTTTGGATTGACTCAAATTCTGACGGAAATAAGTACCAGACTATGTTATAGGCGTAAATTGAGCCGTCACGCTGAGCTGACAACCCAGTTGAAATATCGTATTAATTGTTTAGAAAGGTAGGAGCTTTAACACATTACTATACCAGGGTCTCCCAAGGTCTGTTGTTTATTAATTTTTATTTCTACAAATGATTCCACAATGAAAATTTAAGCCGGGGATTTAAAAAACAGGAAAATAGTATTTAATATAAAAAACATTAGTTTTAAAGTTTTTAACCTTCTTTCAGAAATAACACATTTATGGTCTTGTAGTCAGAGTTTCTAGCTTCAGTTCACGAAGTCTCGGGTTCAGTTCTTAGCCATGCCGTAGAAATATTTCCGAAAAGTGGTCGTCTGTGGTCTTGAATTTAGGTTAACTATAGGTTTAAGGAGTCTCCTGATGATTCATTATCGCATATCATATCATTGTGGTGACGTAACTTCGATTTTCAGGCGTCCCAAACTCAGAAGTACTAATACCAGGAGGGAACTCCAGAAATGTCATAAGAAAAACTGGTGGCATTGGAGAAAAAAAAAATACTTGTAACTGCTGTCTTCATAAACATGCAAACTATCATCATTACAAACCAATTAAAATTAATCTTTTTTTTACATTCAGTGCACCAGATTGTCATTTTCACTTTTCTGGTGTTCCCTCCTGACATTGACATAATTGTAACCCACTTTTGAGGTTGGACGACTGGAAGGCGGGATTACGCTGCCCCGATGATATGTCGGGTGATGGTGATAGTGATGCACCAGTGGAGTCGTTAATCCTAAACTTAATCTAAAACGAATACGAATGATGATGATTATGATGATCATATGAAATTCGGGGGTCGGCTGCGGCGGACTTAGTGGTTATGCTCCTTGCCTCTGGTCCCGAGGGTCGCGGGCTCAAACCCGGCCGGGGTCGATGGATTTTTTTATGATGGAAAACTCCAAGGAGCAAGTCCTCCGGGAGGGACTTTAAGCCGTGGGTCCCGAGTCTGAAAATTTTCAGGCTCGTAAAAGATCCTTAAGCCTGAATGAAAAGGCCCCTAAGCAAAATTTACCGAATTTTCCCGTCCTAGTACTACCTTGGTTTCCTAGATGTCAGTATGAGGCAGAACGCTGGCCACGGACCACTTAAATGGCATTTGTACGAAAACGAGTGTAACTAAATTAGTAGGCTATAGTTCAAATTCTTCCCTGTAGGGGAATAGCGCCTAAATCTCTGTTAAGGGAAACATGTACTTACAAGATAGAAGATACAAGAAGATGAAATTCGGGGACTTTTGGTCCTTAAAAGTTTCCTGACATTTATCTTACCCCGAAAAAACCTCACCAACAAACTTGTCCCAATCGGATTGAACCGGGACCACTGCATGACAAGCAGACGATACCTCGATACCACAGACATAATAAATTGTTGTCAAGATCGCGTTAGCACAGAAGATATCACCATGACCGGTTGAAAACTACTATTTTCATTGTTTCCTTTGTCTTTATATGTTTATATGCCACCACCCTTAATATTATCCCATTTTTCTCAAACTGGAGGTCTTAATGTCATATGAATGATACAGGGAAAGAACGTGTAAGTAACTTTCGTTTGAAATTTATGTTTGAGATTTCATTAGATTCATCGTGGAAAGGACTATCGTTCAGAAGTGTGAAGCAGTAATAGGTAGTGTTTATTCATGAGTTTATTTTTCAACGTTTGGCATCCAGGAAATAAATTATGTATGTTATAATTTTAAAATTGCGATTTCTGGGTTTCAAGGATAAACTAGCTTACCTTTTTTTTCTCCCTGCAATCTTTATATTAGAATAAAATCTAAAATAATCTTATCAACATTCAATATGAGCTAATAAGAACGCGAAAAAAATCTCCAATCTTAGCCTATGTTAAATGAAGGATGTAGAATTACTCTGGCCATCTTTGCCGTTTGAGAAATTCGTTATACTTATTTTACATGACGTTGAATGGACCAGGATTTGTCAGGACACGAATAACTTCCGCACTACATAAGTTGAGAAATCAAATTATATGGTTGATAGCGATTCGTCCGTCGGATGGTGAAGTTAAGCCTGGCGATCTCCTTAGTAGGCCTACTTATCGACAAGAGTAGACTATTTTCCGGTACTGGTTTTAAACTTCTCACGTCTCTTCGTCATTAACATTCCTCACAACACACTTTCCACAGATTACGAATCAATCCCCATTCAGGCCAAATGTTAATTTCATTCGGCATCAAATTTTCACAAGAAATATACCTTCTGGCTATTCCACCTTCAAAGTTCTCTCTTCTTATTAGGTCTGTAAATAAAGAGTCTTTAAAGTAACCCGTCGGGTGGAATCCCTGATATGTGCTCGTAATAATTATCACGATAAAGTTTGTGTGGTCCGTTTAAATCATATAGTGTAAGTAAATATGTCAGTATATATTTTTTTGAAACTGTTGATTTAAAGTCATAATTGTACGTTATACTGTTTGACAGGAAGTTAGGGATCAGAATTACTAATTGATAATGCTAAATGAAATCCGAGTTAAATGACTATCTCATCATCGGTGTAATAGGATGATATAGAGGATATGAAGGGATTTGCTAGTGAATCTATAATCACCCTAAAGTTTATTTTTGCCGACATGTCGTGAAAATCAGTTAAAAGCTAATTACGGTTGTTATCATAATCCATGGCAGCGTGGAGAACACAGATACACGCGGTCAAAATGGAGACCTACTATGTCGATGTCGGATTAAACACTAACAAATGAGATCTGTGATTAAGCCCTAAATTTTGATAAACTTTCTAAATTGAATGACATAGGATACACAACGTTTCATACGGCTCAATGCAGTAACTCTATTTTCTCCTGTGTACGTAGCGACTGTAATAACAAACAACAATGTTATACAGAAGGAAATGAAACATAGACCCAATTCTGGAACCACAAGCTATTGTAAATGTGACATTTTTTTAGCATTTTGGAATTACAATAATTTTCATTTGTACACTTAGAATTTTCTAGCACTTATATATTTGCTGTTTTTATTTTTATTGTATTTTGAAGAACATACGAGTTTAAGAAAGGGTAAAGAGATCTTACTATACTCGGACCAACGTATCTGTGTCCCTACAGCACTGACATCGTTCTTAGAAATGTACACGTCTATACTCGCATTTTCAACGCACTCCCCTCTCCGTACGTTAAACTGCAGTCCCCGGTAACTTATCGAGTAGGGATGTTGCCAAACTTCCCCCAGTGTCATGGCTCTCGAATATTGAATAATGCAAGGTTGGAGTTGAGTTGACAACACTGGAGTGGAAGTGCAAGAGAGAGATAGAAAAGAGAGAGAAATAGGAATGCAGGGAGGAAAATGATTTGCCAGGGCAGAAAAGGAAGTAGGCTTTAGTTCGCATATTTTACGGGTCCAGCAAACTACCTCAAGAATACCTTTTAAGACCGAGAAGCTTATGCATACGAAGAAAACAACATCTTCAAGAATACTACAAGAAACAGCTGGGAGAAGAGCATTTTCCTTAGCTAAAAATTCCAAGCACAGAAGATTTCAAGACAAGCACATTAAAGATTGGGTCAAGGCCTAAAATAGGCCGGTACCATATACGAACATCAATATTCCGCTCTGGGTGTAGAGATCCGTTGGACAGACAATACAGGTCTTAGGAGATTCTTTGGGCAGTAGGAGGTTTAGAATCTAATTTTCTAGACCATCGGAACCAGATTTCACCCGGGTGATCAGCCTTTCATGACGGCCGTCTTTATCGCTTGAACAAGCGTGTAATACTCACTTTCATAAGATGCTAGTTTGATCCCAGGGCCATGGTGTCGATACGGGGTTTGGAAGAGTTTAAAAACTCTGACTCCACCGGTACACCAATCCTCCAACCTTTCGGCTTCTAGCGTATTTTCTTAACCAATTGCGCTATGGCGTACCGAAACATATAATTTAGGAGTTAATTCTGAAGATAAGTAATGACTAGAGAACAATTCATTTCTAAGCGTGATATCAGCATATATTTGAGGCGACCATTGTACATGACGTCAAAGGGAAAGGGATTAAACTAGTTTTCTGTCTGGTTTGAGTAACAGTTTAGAATAACCACTTTAAATTAGTTGTATTTCGCTCCAAATGCTCCGAAACAGTCAGTGGACACTCTTATATTCCACCGAAGAATAATTTGTAAGACTGAATGCTTTTTTTTTTTTTTTTTTTTTTTTTTACATTTTTGACCGCTGTTAGAGTTTCGAGTCACCTCTACTGTATGGTTGAACTTGGACAAACTCGCATCATTGGAAGCAGTCTCTAGTAAGGTCTAATGGATTTTAAAAATTCTTTAATGTGAAATGAAAATCAAATTTGTAAAGGATTATAGTAATATAAACATGCATATTGTGGATTTTTAAATTTATATAAATTAAATCAACACACAGAAATACAGGCTACAATAAATTGATGTAGACTAAACCACAATACACAAAAAAAGATAAATTTATGATGGCAAAAAACCAAAATCATGAAAATAAAACACAGAATTTACATGAGTCAAGAAAATTGAATAACACTGTGGAATGAAATCATAAAGTACACATCAGTATTTAGTTTTGACATTAGAATCCCCCTTTCTCATACAAATTTAAACTGTAACTTGTAAAATATTTTTCAGCAACTTCGCTGTTGGTACATCCCCAAATATTTGGCAGTGCTGCTTGATCAACAGCATTCCAGGCAGTCTACACCTTTATTTTTTAAGTTTCCTAGAAAACAAAATACATTGCGATTATGTCGTATTTTGGTTCATGTTCGGATTTTGAGCCAATATCATATTTTGTCGTAATTTAAAACAACGTTAATAGTGGTTTTCAGGGCCTGAAAAATAGAAATTCAAGAATAAAGGTCTTCATAAGCATTTCTTAAATTCCAAGGCACGATAGACCTACAATCCCCTTAGCCTACCAGCCGGCTGCTGGCCTCACATTCACATGTGCTAATCACAGAGGCAAGACGATCATCCTGTCAGTGTAGGGGTGACATGTAGTCAACGTGTCGGGTCCCCCAGCCGTTATAGCTGGTTTTCTCTACCTGGAGGTGATGCTGTGTGCTCACCGGTCCCACACTGCCCGAAAATTCCGTGAGAAATGTCTTCCCCATGGAGACTCGTACCAGCGCAAATCCCATAGCTCTACGCCAAAGCATCTTGCCTTAACCACTCGGCTACGACGCCGGACATTCCTTACTCTATTATATTGCGTAAAATCAGAACCCCTAGCTACTGGCTATTACTGGTATACTCGTCTATCGACATTCTCAAGATGTTAAACTAAAAATATGCAAACGTCTTTGAAAATATTGGTTGCTTTATTAAGAAACGTATTCTCCCAAATACGTCATTTATGAGTAGTGCACATTATTGTAGTAAACCTTTAAGGAAATAACATCAAGCGAAAATTTCATTACACTAAAATGATTCCAAGGCAATTCCTGATTTCTGGAAACAAAATGGTAGGCCAAATACCTAAAACAGTTTCATCCATACATATTCCCATCAAAAAAGGTCTTATCATGGCAATCTCAAAAGCTAGTGATCAAGTACATGATTAGACATACTGGAAATAAGGAACTGGAAGAAAAACTCGAGAGGTATACTGCAAACCTCACTCAATAACATTTCGGATAGACTGAGAAAAACAGCAGTAAAAGTATACTCCGCTTCAGCTGTGGTCATGGCTGTCTAGAAAAGTACCTCCATCACTTTGCATATTATCGAACTCCCAGGACAACATATTCAGACATGTCGAGCCCTGTATAGATTTAGACGTAAAAAAAGGATTAATAGCTATTGGTAGACTATGACTTAATTGATTAACTTTAGTTATAATGATTTTATTATTATTATTATTATTATTATTATTATTATTATTATTATTATTATTATTATTATTATTATTATTATTAATTGCAAGTCTACCTGCCATTTGTTTTGTTTCTCCATAACCTATTTTTTCAAGTACTAAGGCATTTAATAAATAATGGTAACCCTGTTGTAAATCAGCGATTCTAGTGATGCCATTGTAGTCTTGTAGTATGTTGTTGTACAAGTCTTTGTTGTATAAATCTGAATGTCGAAAGTTTGGAAATAGTAATTTGTGTGAATACATTCACTGTTTCTCATATTTAATAAGTAACACTGCCCTAAGAAGATGTTCAGTATATATTTTTTAGAACGATGAATTGGGAAGTACTCAAACAACCATCAAATTCACCAAGGATGATCCCTTGTGACTATTACTTATTCTCAAAGATGAAAGAACCTCTACGATCCATCGATTTCAATTATGAGTTGATATCCAGAAAGCTAGATTGATCAGTGGACTAGATATCCAGAAATGGTGCTGCAGATAGAGTGACCCATTTACCAAGGATTTGACAACATATAGTTGGCTTGGTAGGAGACTATAAATGAAGTTCGTATTATCAAAAGCAACCTAAATAAATTTTTGTGAAGTTATAGCAGTGTTGCTATTACTTACCGAATACCCTAGTATATATGTTGTATTATAAGCGCGTTTCTAAAACTTTTTTCATAATCTCAAATGTACCGGTAAAATTTAGGACGCGGCAGGATTTTAACTTCTTCTTCTCTTTCTAATGGCGCTACAGCCCATAGCGGGCCCTGTCTTTCTTGACGAGACCTCCAATCTTCTCTATCCAATACCCTCTGTTGCCAGTTTCTACAGTTCAGGATTTGATGACAGTCTTCCTTCACTGAGTCCACACATCTTTTCTTAGGTTTTTCTACTGGCCGCTTCCTAAACATCTCCTCCGTCATCACTTTCTCAGGTATGCTATTACTTACCCCTTCAGCTCATCAATTAAGGAGTGTAGGGCCCCTGTTTGTTAGAGTGTGCGTACGTTCCATGAGCCAAATTCGTGATCCATTTTCCATTGCCCAGTTCGTTTCCGTTTAGACTGTCCATTCCGAGGCCTCTTATAGATTTCTTAGTGTAAGGTTTTTTACAAGGGGGTACACTAGCCACCCGCCAAACCTCCTACCTAGAGACCCGGGTAATTTGTAATCAGGGTTTTCTTCCCCTAGCCTTTGAAGATCCAACTTCGTCCTGCAAGGCAGCAGGTGGGACCTCTCTTCCTCCTTCTCCGCTGTTGGGAATCTAATGATTTTAGCTACTTTCCCATTTTTATTTACTTTTGCTTGTAGCAACTGCAAACGATAAGGACATAGTAGTGTCTCCTTAAAATTTTCCACATAGACGTCGCTGGAATTGCTAATTCACGACTAGCCCTCCGAACTGACTTCTTGGAGCTACGCGTGAAAAAAATCTCTCACTCGTTCAACACATTCTTCAGCGACTCTTGGTATCGGTACTCTTCCCTTTGTACAGAGAGCCTGTGTTTCCAAACCGATGATACCATCTACGAATGCTATTTTCACTTGGTGGATTGCAATTGAACTTAATACGGAAACCTTGTTGGACTCTAACTTCAGATTCAGTCATACAGAATGTAAAACACAAAAAGATTTCTGCTGGCTAGTCGCCATCTTTGCTACAATGGTAGCGCTTTCTAACGGCAGACAGAGGAAACACTGCATGCACATGCGTGTGAACAAAATCGTCAGAGTTGATCTTTCATTTGATGTATTATTTATAATCGTACGTTAAATGTACTAATTATTACGCCTTGAAACCCCGATATTCATTTGGAAACGTCTGTATGCTATTACATACATAGTGTTCTGCTCAAGAGCAGGTCTTTCACTGCAAACTCGTCATTCTATACTGTTTCCTTAACTCAGCTTTCCTTTTTGTATCCACATTCCAACCATTTATATTAATATTGTCTATCATCTGATGTCTTTTTCTGCCTCTAACTTTCTTTTCGTTGACCATTTCCTTCTAGGGCATCCGTCAGCAGGCAATTTCTTCTTAGCCAGTGACAAATCCAATTTCTTTTCCTCTTCTTCTGAGTTCCTGCATTGTTCTTCCTTCACCCACTCGGTCTAGCACATATTTATTTTTTTATGTTGTATGTCCATTTTATTCGTTCCATCGTTCTCCACATCCACACCTCAAAAACTTCCAGTTGCTTTTCCCCATTCCGTCGTAATATCCAAGTCTCTTTACCATACAATGCTACACTCTACACAAAGCACTTCACTAGCCTCTTCCGAAATTATTTTGCCATATCTGCAGAAAATGCTTCTCTACTATTTAAAAGCTTCTTTTTCCATTGCTATTCTCTGCTTTATCTCTTGACCGCAGTTCATGTTATTACAAATAGTACAACCCAAGTATTTGAAGGTTTCATCTTGTTCAATGGCCTCATCTTTAATCCTCATGTTTATCTTCCTTAGTTTCTTTCCTATAATAACATTGCAAAATTCGACATCTTGTGACAAAATTATATACGTTGCAAGAATTGAAATTATTTTTACAAATTAGTTATAAAATTGTGGCTTAAGAAATGTAGCCCTAAATATATTAACTTTTCTGTAAAATCTCACTTTCAAACCATTTAATATAACCAACTTATTTGCTTCGAACTTTAAAGTGCATAAATTAATTTGTTTCAATATTCATGAAGATAATTATTAGTTTGTGCATTGACCTGAATGTCAGAGCCCAACGTTACGGAAGTCATAACTAATTTCATTGTGATAAGTTAAATACACATGACACGGAATTGGAAAACAACTTGTGAGGAATGAAATGACACAAGTCATCACACGACATTATTAGAAGGGAACAATATCCAGACTGTGTAAATCCCGGTCATTTTGTAACTGTCTATTGTGGTGTTACCAACATTGCATACTTCAACGATAAACGACTGCAAATGTTTACAATTTCTCATTAAATTGTCTGACAAAAGCGTGACCTGATTTTGTCACTTTTGTTTGCATGCAACTAGAGAAACATGTACTTCAATGCACCGGAATTTATGTAACCTGGAATCACTTCAAAACATTTCTGCTGCATGTTAACAGCTCATTAAATTCTGAGTTACCGTATCTTTCTCTCTATTCTTTTTATTTCAATTTTTGTTATTCAACTTCAGCTATCAATAACTTTTTTTACAGATTTCTCTACATCCTTTTTATTTTATTTTGTTGACCCTTTTACAGCCAGTTCCGAAATATATAAATGTTACAACGAACATTAACATGAATATGTTGTGAAATCAATTAACTAATTGATTATTTTTAGTGGAATCGGAAGGTAAGTACCTGTTGAGGTCGTTCTCATTAAAAAATACAAATCTTAATCCATTCTACATAGACACCAAACATTGTGTATATGTGTGTGTGTGTGTGTGAGCGTTTGTTTACGCCTTTGTGCATGTGTATGTGTATTTGCATGTATATATATATATATATATATATGTGTTATAGGTGCGTGTGTGTGTGCATGTGTATTTGTGTGTGATGTATATGTGTGTGAACATGTGTATGTGTGTGTGTGTATATGTTTATGTGTGTGTATATTTTGTATGTGTGTGCATATTTGTATGTGTTAATATGTAAGTGTTTACATATGTGTGTGTATTAACACTCTAGCGGCCGAATTGTTTTGGAACCAAATTGCATATAGCAATCGATTAGGAAAACTAAGGTCGAGTTAATTCGTTAACCAGCAAAATCAAACAATTAGGAGAGGAGGTTCAGTTAAAGCAAACATTTAAAAATCTCACTAGCGGCCGGAATTTTCAAATTTTCACACGCAATTCAGTATATATCTTTGAAATAAAGCAAGTAAGATTCTCTTAAAACATCCAGCGAAATTCGACTATGACGTCATGTTTATATTCTCGCAATATGATTGGATACATACCGTTAAATTATCGTAAGTAATGCCACGAGTGATTTCCAATTTATCTAGAGAAATTGGAAATCAAAAGTGGCATTTGTTAGGACTATTTAACGAAAAAAAGTTAAGCTGTTTACTCACAAATCATTATTTAATTATAGTTATTTTAACATATTTATGTATTTAATGTAAACGCCGATGTTAGAAAACAAATGAGAAACGATTGGTACGCTTCATTTGCTTCTTTTGTTCATCACTGCAACCAGATCATATTATCTATTGCCAAAGGATCGCAATGTTGTAAGAATGCACCCTAGTGGAGAAATTTATAACCAACATTATAGTTATTAATTAATTTGATGGCCCATGATGTAAATATGTCAATTATATTTTTCTACAACGTCATTTCCTGGAAAATAATTCGTTTAAGAAAATGCAAACAGTGGTTTCTTTTTTTTTTGTGGTATAATCAGTTGTTACAAATGTTTTTATATTATCTATCGCATGCGCTTTCTGCTGACATTCATGCACTATATATGCAATCTGGTAGCCGTATTTCTTGCAGGGTCAGTCACTGCAAAATAATGCTATGACCTATTCAGAATGTTAAATAAGGAGGTGCTTTCTTTATTATGATAAACTTTAGTTGGTAAATTTTAGGCGAAACACGACTGTGATTGGTTGTAAATAAATAATCATTGAAATGTGATTGGTCATTGACTCCCATTTGGGGCATGAGTTAAATAGTCAAAAGAAAGGCATATTCTATGAATTAGTAAAATCGAATGATAATCGGATTAGAGATACATTTCCATCAGCTGAAGATAGAAATGTTCCTGAAGTCCCACGAAGTTATTAAGTAAAGTTTTAATTAATTGAAAACTCAGATACACATATTTATTATTTTAACACATGTATTAAACTCAGCAGTTGTTGAAAAGGGTGATATAAATTGGATAAATCTGATTTGGGATGGTTTGATTTGTCGTAACTTCTATTGTTCAGGTCCAGCATATAATATCAAAGGCAATGCAAATGAGTTTTATTTTTCTCAAACCCAGATGCCTGCTTCAAATTAGTTTTAATATATGAAGGAATTTATTAATACATAGCATTGATAGCTATTGTGCCATTTGTTCTGGAAATGCATGCTATTTCGGAATTGAGGGACTTTTGTCATCCCATCTTCTCTCAAAAAAATTAAACTGGATATAGGTATACATAAAACTGCTATCCCCCAGCTATATTACATTCATGCAAAACATGGTCTCTAAAATTAGGGGAAGAGAAACGGTTACGAGTATTTGAGAATAAAGTTCTTAGGGAAATTTTTGTAGCAAAGACAGGTGAATTGTAAAGATTGCATACAAGTGATCTTTATGGGAAACCAGATTTAATAAGAACAGTTAAGTGTCATAGACTGTATGGACAGGGCATGTGGAGCGAATGGAAAATGAAAGAGGGGCATGGAAAATCTGTAGTAAAACCAGTTTAAGGAAACCACCCCGTAGCTAGGCCAAGAACAAGGTGGGAGAATAATATTAAGCATGATTTGAGAGAGATAAGCTATACAGGGGATGATTGAAAACGTTGGCTCAGGATAAGGATGTTTGGAGTCCTTATGTCCGCGCGGACATGAACCTATGAGTCCGATAGTGCCAGTGAATAAGTTAGTTGAATAGATATTATTGCATTTAGACCATCTTCTAAAATTGATACGATATTAGATCCCACAATCCGTTTTGAGACTCATAGTGGCCAACCTGAGGAAGTTCACTCTGAAAACAAAGCCATATATGAGCCAACAGTTGACTATTACAAAGATAAATACCAATTAGATAGTAAAACTGTCACAGGATTGATGATCGGAGCAAGAGGTACTATACCAGGAGTCTTAGCTAAATTTTGGAATTTGCTACATTTGGACAGGATGCATTTTTCTAAACTTGCCATAGTTGCCATTAGAGAATCAATTTCAATTTTAAGAAACCATCTTTACAAAATTTCTACTTTATAGAATTTATTTAAATTGCAATTTGAATTTTTTTAAATGTATTTACAAAATATGTTTAATCAGTTCGACAATTAATTGTCTGTATCACTTTGTCCTTGTGTCAATCCTCTAATGGGGAAAATTTTATATAATAAAAAAAATTGTCATTTGTACAATTGTTTCTATCCAAAATCCGAAATATTTTAGACTTAAAACCAACATGCATGTTATCATAGATTTATAGCATGTTAATTTCTTAAAGTTTTTATAAAACAATGTTTTTATGGTAGAAAGAATATCTAATGTCGTATACGGTACTGAAAATTGCACCACATATACCTTTTTTAATAGTGTGTTCAGAAATTGGCGAAAATTAAACATTTACAAGCTTATGTAAATCACTCTCCCTTCACTTAATATAACCTCTGCCTATGTCTTTTGTATGCCTCGTGTCACACGGATCTTAGAGTGACAATAATTGTCGGAAACTGATTTGAAACTCTGTATCACACCATAGCCCTATTTTTTCACCAAGCAAGGGCATGACGGGTCTCCCTGAATGAGTGATCTCCTCAACGCCAGGGCCACCTCCGAGACAACATGAACATTTTAACACAAGACACACAATTCACCTAATCATTCATACTACGAGTAAACCACGCTGATGTGATATATATGATTATTATAATGATCAGACGATGTTTGGGGAGCATTTAGACCTTAAAGTTTCCCGATGTTTCTCTTAACAGGCGAGAAAAAAACTTTGTAAAAATATCTCACCCAGGAAAGCTGTTCGACCAGGGATCGAACCCAGGACCGCTGCGTAAATGGAGTTACTTCGAGTCTGTATTATTTGAGTAGAGAAAATGCAAGCCTAAGGAATTAACTTGCCCACAATGAGATAGAGTAGTAAAAACAAAACACCATGAAAGGATACATATTGCTTTAACATCCTCGTAAACAAAGTGGGTCCAGGCGATAGTTTCAATATAGCTATAATCAATCCAAGAGCCGTCTCCATCACTCTTCAATCTTCATTAGCTGTTCTCCCATCCCATATCTGCTTGAAATGCATTACTTCATGGTATAAAACACAAAGAAATATAATGAATTTTAAAACCATGTAAGTCTCCTATATAAGTACTGTAATTATCTTTATA
The DNA here is from genome assembly GCA_030220185.1 of Diploptera punctata. Classification (NCBI taxonomy): domain Eukaryota; kingdom Metazoa; phylum Arthropoda; class Insecta; order Blattodea; family Blaberidae; genus Diploptera; species Diploptera punctata. The sequence continues at coordinate 28,405 of JASPKZ010001157.1, forward strand.
GTGAATTGAGTATTTCATAGCAGATGCGTCACTGCTAATCACAAACATTCGCATTATTGCCAGAATTTTCCCGCTACCTATCTCTCAGTTTTAGTATTTAAATTCAACCCTGTTAATATGTAGATATCTGCATCCATCTACATGTACAACCTTTGAAATAATTGTTGGCGCACAGGTAATTTTCAAGTCCGAGAACGAAGCCACTGCGCATGTCAGTTGTTTGGTTCACAAGTATACAACTATGTGAGAAACAAGAATCCGTTCTATTTCGTTGTGTGTCGTGCAATGGAAAATAATTTCGCGTATATAAGTAGTGCGGTAAATAAAACAAAGCAAAAAAAAAAATAAAACAAAACAAAGAAAATTAATTGAGATAAGGACGAGGGAGAGAGAAACAAAAAGCATGACAGCGGGATCGAACACGCGACTTCCTGCATGGGAAATATAAGCACCCTCCACTAGACCACAGCCTGCTAGAAACTGTCTGTATGAAGCGATGCAATACTCCAGGACTTACTTGTATAATGAAATTATATATTAACTTGTCTTAATTTAAATTAATCAGACGCATTTTAAATTAATAGTGGAAATAAACAATCTTGTTATGTCTTGTGTTTTTTAAACTAAGTAACGATATATATATATATATATATATATATATATATATGTGAGCTGTTAGGTTTAATTAATTAATTGCCCTATATATATATATATATATATATATATATATATATATATAAAAATTTATTTATATAACGTAGCGTGGTAACATGTAGGCATTATAAAAAATAACGACGTTATTAAAAAAATTCCTGACCAGGATCGAACCTGGGCCAATATCGTCGCAAGGAAGCATCTTGCCGACTGCTCTACTGAAGTGAACGATACAAATACTGCATCAGAAGTAAGCGCTAATTTACTATTGATTGGTTTAAGAGACCATTACTTGCTTTCTGTCATCTGATAATTCTCTTAACTTAGAAATTCAATTAATAAATGTATTTGTTGAAATTCTTTCAATAACGATTCGTGTAAATCTATGATTGGCCCCTTATGCCGCCGGATTTGACCTCAAAGGAGACATCACATGTAACAACTTACTCATGTGAATCGCTCTTCAAAACTTTTAACTTTCCACCATCAACAGTTGCGCCATAATTTTTTTTCAATGGCTTTACAATGGCGTAACAGTCCTTAGTCTCTCCTTTTCTAAGTGTTACTAGACTAAGTTAATTTAGTTAGATGTCATGAATGGTATGCGTCAACAAACCTACTGAATGAAACAGCTGGCAGGGAACTAAGTTACTAGAATTATCAGGTAGATACATTTTGCTTACAGGCCTTTTATTTGGGCTTAAGGGTCTTTTACGAGGCTGTAAATCTTCAGACTCGGAACACACGGCTTAAAATCCCTCCGGAGGACTTGCTCCTTGGATTTGTTTCATCCTAAAACAATCCATCGAACTCTGCCGAGTTTGAACCCGCGACTCTCGGGATCAGAGGCAAGGAACATAACCTCCACCGCGGCCGACAATGTAGGGTCTTATATTCTTATTTACTTTTTTACCTAATTTGTATGATATTATCGTCTAAACGCTCTCTAACTGTAGGCCTATAACAAGAACTACGCCTGTTAAACTGAAGGAGAAACTTGTAATTTCTAGAGAACTCTGGCATCTAAGAAGTGGGAATTTCATGTTAATAAGGTACAAATTAGCTCTTTAGATAAAATTTCTCGGAAATTCATTATTACAAAGGGTTTCTGGACTTAAGAAAATCAGTCTACAGTGGAATGTTGTATTTTGCATCTAGGCAACAAAGCGAGATGGAAAATCCAAGCTATTGTTATTGCTTTCACCTAAGTCTTCCTCATCTGCCATGAAATAATCCACTAATTGAAGTAAAATACCATACGCATACTTGGAAGTACACGATTGGAATGGACCTCAGAGAGCTGTTTGTCGGAAATATTAACTGAATATAGATTTAATATTATCAAGGACTTACTTCTTGAAATAGTTATTTAATTTCGTAATTCATATGAATTATAGCTGACATAAGAATCAATTAAGAGGGAAATATTTATAGTATCCTGCTGGAGTTCGGAATTCCTAAATAATTTTAATTTCCAACACGCTTGGGATAAAGTTAAAGTGGCCAACAAAATAATCAAATCCAACACATATAGAATAAAACTAGAGTTATCTACAAGAACATAATTTTAACATCAAGAGCATGGGGTGTTCTTTATTAATTAATATATTTGATGGTAAACAGATATTGGTAAAGTCTCTAAGAAGAAAACGTAAAAACCATAAAATGTACCCCACGCTTTTGATGGTAAAATTATCTTTTTTTGGTAGGTAACTCTAGTTTTATTAGAGATGTGTTGGAGATGATTTTTTTGTTGAACACTTTAATTTTATCCTAAGCGTGTTGGAAATTAAAATTATTTTTATTTTTTTGTTTGATATTCTAATAAAGCATGTTGTTTTACATTTTTAAAACTATTATTTATTTTTTTTATTTTTAGTTTAATTGGTTGTCATAAACCGGAATTCCATGAAAATTTAATTGCTTACGATATTTTTAATATCTAGGCACGAATGTAATTTTATATTTTTAAAATTATTATTATCTAATATTATTATAATATTTTTGAATATTTTAATATATATAAATAGTTACAGTTAATCGTATCCTTCTCATATTTTTGGATAAATTACAATGTGGTAAGTTTACAAAATTGTCATTAATATTTTACAAAATAAGATAAAAATGTAAATATCTTTAAATTCGATACTATTGTAGTATGAAAACAAATTCTCCGGGCCGGATTTGAACCAGCGACCTATGGATTACTGAAATTATATATCACTATAGTCCACCACTCTACCAACTGAGCTACCAGAGGATATAATATTAATTTCTTACAACGATGGACTAAAAAGTCGATAAGTTCGCAACCTATTATATATTAATGAAAATATATTATATGAAAATCAAATAAAACTATAAGTTTTATTATTATCTAATTAAATATTTTTGTATTATTTATTAAATTATTATATTGCCGTTGGTCCTTTACAAGTATACAAAGTATTCAAAGTTTCAAATCGATCCAATGAAAATCGTGTTGAAAGATTACATTACATATATAGGTATAGGTCAAGCTAATATAAAGCGTGTAAAAATTAGACTTATTCGAATGTGTCTAAATGGAACAAATAGTTAAGTGCTAGTGGGCAAAGAGTTCTCGAATACGTTTGAAATTCACAATGGGCTAAAGCAAGGAGTTGCACTACCTCCTCTACTACTCAATTTTGTATTAGAGAAAGCCATCAAATTTTAGAGGATAATGAAGGCCTACAACTCAGTTTTATTAATAAGCTATTAGTTTATGCTGATGATTTAGTATTATAAGTCGATAGTGAGATGATAGTAAGGGCAAATACACACACTCCATTGAATAAAACTAAGAAATTGGTACTGAGAGTAAACATCAATAAAACTAAATATATGTTCACACATAGAAATATATTAAAAATTGGAAATGGACAGTTAATGACAAATGAGGGAAATTTTGAGGAAGTGGCTGAATTCAAATACCTAGGAACAATAAAAACAAATAGGAATGAGATGCACAAAGAAATAAAACAGAGGCTCAATTCTGGAAATGCGTACTATTATGCATTACAGGGAACACTTCTCGTCCCACCTCCTCTCAAAAAACGTTAAACAGAAAATATATAAAACTTTATTCTCCCAGTAATATTAAATTATTGCGAAACATGGACTCTTACTTTAAAGGACGAAATTATATTACGAGTATTTGAGAATAACATTTTTAGTGAAATTTTTGGACCAAAGAGAGATGAACCGACAGATGAATGGTGAAGACTAAATAACAGTGAGCTTCATGGTATTTATAGGAAGCCAGATATAATAAGAACAGTTAAGTCTCATAGACGGCGATGGGCAGGACATGAGACACGAATGTTTAATGAAAGAAGTGCATTGAAGCTTCTTGTAGGAAAACCAGAGGGAAAACGCCCAGTATGTAGACCAAAAATGAGGTGGGAGAATTACATTTCCCATGAGTGTAGATTGTACAGAGGATAATTGGAAAATATTTGCTCAGGTTAGGGATGTATGGAGTGCTTATGTCTGCGCAGCCATGAACCTACGGGATAGATAGTGCCAGTTAATTAGTTAGTTTATATGATTTATACTTGTACTATGTCCCGCATTGCGAACGAGTTTTTCCTTGGCGCAAATCACGAACGCGCGCTGATTCGAATCCCCCCTTTAGGAATCAATTTTCTGATGGAATTTTGGTCAATATATGGGGCCAGTGTCCGCCTAGTATCGTGAAGAATTTCGGTAGCTATGATAATTAGCAGCTCCAGGTTGATAAAACCGTCTACAGCAACTCTGGGAAGCGATGTTCGGATCGCATGTCACCTCTGTAGTGGCTTAAAGTTCTGTGGTATTACTACCAAAGAGAACAATAAAGCATTATTTTTTAAATTAAAATTAAGATTAGTGTTTTTTTAATTAAATCGGAATTCTTCAAAAATTAAAAACCATTTTATTATTACTTTAATTTGCTAGCTACATACACTGAAAATATCACCAGAAACAAACAATTCACCAAAACACATTGCAATCAAGAACAACACATGGGCCTACTTTGTAAACCACACAGAGGATATCCCATACTTTCAACACTAGCATTACTAGATATCACCAATCTATTTATACAGCAAAACGTGCTCAAATCGGAATAGCTTGGGACCATTTTTTTCACATTACACAAAATTCCGAATTATAAGAAACTAAAACTTATTAATAGTCTTAGATTATAAGGTACCGTATATGTCTTTTTTACGTACGTTGGATTAATTGTAGTTCCACTGCCGTTGGAAAGTGAAGTATAGTATGTACTAGCGACTTCGACGGTAACGCGCGAAAAAAGAGCCCTGTTTCGTCAGTGTTAAAAATGTCTCTTAGGCGCGTATCCTGAAATACAAGTATGCATTTTCGGTTTCCGCTCACTATCTACACTTTCGTCCACATCCTTTGATTCCCCGCAAGTTTCATTCCACACTACATTGTGTCGTCTTTCAAACCTGTGCACAACCAACCTGAAGATGCCTTGAAATCGTTATTCTCTAGGGATTTAGCAACGGCTAGAATTCGACTTTGGAGAATCGGTCCGTAAATTAGGAGATTTAACTTCAATCACTTTCACTTTTTCGTTTAATGACAATGATACATATGTGTTAGCCATCTTTATTCCGTAAATTCAGAACGCTACCTGTGAAAGATCAGTCTCAGAATTTAAACTAATTAAAGATTTTACATTCTATTGGTTATTTGTAAGACACGTATCTGTATTTCGCATAACGGGTGTACAGTGAGGCCGAAATAAAATTTCAGGTACAGGTAGAATCTCTACTTCATCCGAGGCGACGGCAGGAATCATTCCTTATTACTTTCTTGGCCTTTCTTGAAATGGAAACTAATTTATCTCTCTGTCTTTCCGCTTAATATTTTTTCATGAATTGTGCGGATATATCCATCCGTTTCCGCGTTGGATAGATTCCGTTTTATGCAAAATAAATACACGTGAAATTACTATTATTTCGCTGGGAGCAATACATTTGTTCACATTGGATAGATTTCCGCATTATTCACGTTCCGGATTAAACATGGTTTACTGTATAAACTCACCGTTTCTCTAACATATCCATACTTGAAACAATAACAATTTTTTATATTGGATTTTATTTAATGATTGATTGATTCGATCAAATGCGAGAACATGGGTGCTTCCCCAGTGGGAGTTTCTTAACCAGAGGAATTTAGTTACGCTTATATCCCTACATATGTCATGAATGCGATTTGGTTAGAATACCGACCAATGAGACAACTAATAGGTCATTAAACTATTATGTAGACTATTTAACTCATGCCCCAAATAGGAGTCGTTGACCAATCACGTTTCAATGAATATTGTTTTACAACCAATGATAATTGTGTTTCACTTCGTTCTTTATCGAATTCTCCTTACCACTTGCTGCTTTTGTGATAGAGAAAGTTCCTCCTTTTTAATATTCTGAACGGGTCAGAGCATTATTTTACAGTGACTGACTCTCCAAGAAATACATTTCATATAGCAAATAATGAACACATTCTTTTGAACTACACATTTGATAATTATGTGTTCAATAATTGTATTTTTAAATAATTATTTTACTGAGTTGTTTACTGAAACATAAATTAATAACCTATAATGTTGGTTACAATATACAGTTTGTTGTGTTTCATTTTTTCTCAGTAGGATGCATTCTTACAATATTGCGATCCTATTTGGCAGTAAATAATATGATCAAGTTGCAGTGAATGAACAAATGACACATAACCACACATTTCTGATTTGATTTCACACATGGCCGTTTACATTAAATATATAAATATTTTAAAATACCGGTAAATATATTTAAATATAGATTTTTTTCGAGTAAAGATCTTAATTTTATTCGTTAAATAGTCCTTACAAATGCCGCTCTAAATTTCCAAATACTCTAGTTGAATTCACTCGTGACATTACTTATCATAATGAATGTTGTTAATTTTGCTTAGAGACCACTTTTTTAGGCTTAAGGTTTTTTCGGAACCTACGCTTAAAGTCTATCTCAGACGACTTATTCCTTAGCTTTTTCAAACCTGAAAATTCTATTGATCCCGGCCGGGTTTGAACCCGTGACCCTAGGGACTAAGATAAGGAACATAACCACTCTACCACCATACCGACATTATATTTAATGGTGTCTACTTATTTAAACTTTTGTATAACTTATATTTCTTAAAAGTCTTAGAATGAACATATCTTTAAATTATTTGCATAACTTACAATGAATGACGCCAAATGTAGATAAGACACGTTCTACATTGATATATATATATATATATATATATATATATTTATCATTATAATCCTAAGCACGAAACAAAAATTTTAAAATCTTCAGTGCGATTCAATAGCAAAGACTTAATAAAATGTATGAAAAATAATACAATTACAATTTCAAGTTATGACACATCACATGACTTACAAATTATAAATTACATTTTTTCTTTGACTAACGAAAAGTGAGCGCTGTCCTGAATAGGGCCTTTGCCATTTTTCATATATATATTTTTTTTTAGTTTGCAAACTTTCAAGAACGTCAAATATTTTAAAATGATTGACTGATTTAAGGAGTCTAATATTACTCTTATCAATGACATGACCACTGTAAGAAATATGTTGACCAAGCTCTGTTTTGTTTGGTGTTTGGGATTATATTGATAATACATGTTAAATTAGCAATACCAAGAGATCATGAATTTAATATTACATTATACATTAGTAGAATATGCTTCTGCAGTAAGCATTTGATTCACTACATTTATGATGTCTCTTGCATTTACTAATGACAGATCCCTGTGACTTCCACCACTGCAATGCAGTAAAATTTCATTTGTTTACATTTTTTTTTTAATGGGGAAATTTTTGCTGTCTCGCTATTGTAAATAAGAATTACATCAACTGTAGTTTGAAGCAAACTGAAATACAGAATAATTATTATATTAATTTTAAATCAATGGTAAAGAAAGCTAAAGGTTCGGGGTTCGATTCCCGGTTCAGTTAGAACAAATTTTCTCTTTACCATTGATTTACAATAATTTAATTGTGTTCATTAATTTACTTATTTCTATCATAGTAATAGCTATAGCTTCTCAACATCATCATCATCATCTACATTCATGGATTAGGTCTGTTGACCCGTTCCGACTTCAGTCCATCTCTTTCTAGGTCTGCCCACATCTCGGGTGCCTTTAGGTTTGTATTTTGTTATTTGTTTTGGATATCTATCTTCATTCATTCTGCCTATGTGTTATATCCATTTTTTTCTATATGTATCTGTTTTATCAGTTATTGCAAGTATTTCAAGTTCCTGTCTTATTTCTGTGTTCTTGATTCTGTCTTCCTTAGTGCACCTGTTTCGTCGGCGATGTTATATAGTTGCACACAACATTACCTTGCTTGCTGCACTCAACTGTAGTTACACAGCTGGTAAGTTCTAATCGCTGTTAGAGTTCGGCCGCTCAAGCACTTAAGCGGACCTGAAGATGGGGTACTTAGAATTACTAAAGAAATTTGCCGGACTCACAATTTTGTTAACACTAATTTTATTACAATACTTACAAGTTCTTACACGTGGAGACTATTAGCTGGAAGACGAACTTCTTGGTGCACAAGATGTAGATGGACACGTGGTGTATTCAAATCACTCACACGAAGTTGCGTTGAAGCACGTGGCGTGAATTGAAGTTATGCTTAAATTTCTAAATATATTGGTCTCTAAGAAGCACCAATATATGCTTAAGGCCCCCGCGTGGACCTGATGATTAGATCCTAAAAGATCCGATCTGAAGAGGAAATATCGAGCCTCTACCCGGAGACAGTGAAAAACACGACCACTCTAGTACACGTTTATTCAAAGAATGCTGATACAACATGGCAACCGGAAGTTCGTCATACCGCTTTACAAACACTTTGTAAACCAAAATGTACCTATCGACAACTTGATAAGTACAAATAGTCAACATATTCCCCACCTTGAGGACTCTCAACACTACATTTACATAGAACATATATACAAATAGGAAAAACAAAACAAATTAATACTTAATAGGCTACCAATTGAAACACAGCACATTTAATGATTCCAAAACCTTGCTCATTAGTCTAGACAACAATAAAGCTGCACAAAGCTTGCGCCTAGCAATAGACTGCGTTTTCAAAGGAGCTACTCTTGACTTAGCAGTTAATAGCCCTACGTAAACTTCATTTTCCATGGAAATGGATTTCACATGAACACAAGCTCCATAAGCGCCTTCAGAAGCATCTGAAAAGCCATGAATTTCAACCCTTTTAGCATTCTGAAAGGGTAATACCTTTCTTGGCACCTTTATTTCGTTAAGAACATGAAGATTTCTATGAAGATTAGTCCAATTTTCATAGACCGTTAGAGAAGAATCCAATGGATCATCCCAATTCATATCTAATTGCCATAACTGTTGTAATAACATTTTAAATTTGATTACCACACATGTAAGTAGTCCCAATGGATCAAATATAGAAGCTCCACAAGACAGTATACTTCTTTTTGTGACAACTCCTAAGTTTGCCTTGAGATTGATATTTATTTTGAAAACATCACTAGCAGGATGCCATACAATACCCAATGTTTTTACGGAATCTTCTTTGGTTAATCCCAAAAGAGAAGAACGTTCTAAGTCCTCTGACGGAACATTAGACAAAGCATTTATTTCATTGGATGACCACTTCCGCAAATGAAAATGTGCACCATCCAATATACTACTAAATTGCTCTTGGAGTTTCTGAGCCCCTTCAATCGAACCTTCCCCCGTCAGCAAGTCGTCAACATAAAAAGATGAACGAATTACTTCAGCCATTTGAGGCTGAGTTCGTTGACATTCGTTTGCAAGTTCTACAAGGCATCTTGTAGCAAGATACGAGGATGGAGTACAACCATATGTTACAGTCGTCAACCTATAATCCTTAATTTCATCATCAGGAGAATCTCTCCAGACAATTCTTTGAAGATCCCTGTCTGCAGGATGAACTTCCACACACCTATACATTTTTGCAATGTCAGCTGACAATGCAACAAAGTAGGTTCTAAACCTAAGAACAATAGATAACAAGTCAGGTTGTAAGACTGGACCTGTCATTAACATAGAGTTCAAAGAGACCCCATTAGAGGAAGGACAACTAGCGTCGAATACTACTCGAAGCTTAGTAGTGGTACTGTCTTCCTTTATTACATAGTGATGAGGTAGGTAATATTTTAATGATTGATCATTTTCATTTTCTATATGGACCAACTCCATATGACCTAGACTCATATACTCTTTCATCAAAGTTACATAGTCACTTTTATGTTTAGGGTTTTTATTTAATTTCCCTTCCATGTGCTTCAATCTTTTGATAGCATTGTTCCTTGACAAGGCCACCACAGGAGCTTCTTCTTTAATAGGAAGCTTTACCATAAATTTTCCAGTTTCACTTCTGGAAACGTTCTCAGAAAAGTGCAATTCACATGCCTTTTCTTCAGGAGTTAGCACTGAACTATTCAACTCCTCCAACGTCCAAAATTCTTGTAGTTTGGAATGCAAAGAATCTAGTTTTGCTAAATTAACATTACGAGGTTTCTTTATCTTACTCTCGAGGCAAGAATCAGGAAATTTCCCTGAAAGAATATAACCAAAGCGGCTCTCAATCAACGTCGGAAATCCTTTCCTAGATAACACATTTGTTAGTACAACATCATAATACACATCTGCGCCTAGCAGTATTGAAACCTCAGAAGGTTCATTAAACCTTTCATCGCTAAGACAAATATGATCTGGAATTCTCCAGTCAGATATTTCAATTTTCTGAGCCGGCAGTTGTGTGGTTATGGATTTTACCACAGCACAATTGACATTTAATACAAAGTCAGAAACCCTAGATAAAAGTTGTAAATCACATATTGAATTTACTGGACAAGCATTAATATTCCCTATACCTATTACGGGAAGACTACAAGCTTTAGTTTTAATACCTAGCCTTTTAACTAATTCAGAAGAAACAAATGAAAGCTGACTCGCAGAATCTAAAAGAACACGAAAACTGGGATCACTTCCCCACCATTCGTCCTCACTCCAACACAAGCAGTACTCAACAGTACATTGCTGCCTAGGCCGCTTAATACTTTCATTGCGGCAGTAGAAATTGATTGAGAAGCTTCAGCTATAGTAAGTTCTTTCTCCCTTGAATTTACCTTATAATTTGAATCTGCATTACTAGGGCCATCAATATTACTGTTGTGATAGTGTATATATATTGATGAGTCCTCTTATTACATTTACTGCAAGGCTTCTGTTTACAATCACTACTTCTATGTCCCTTTGCCAGACATAAAAAAACACATGTTGTTCCTTTGAACAAACTCCCTTCTTTCCTTAAATGATGAACCCTTAAATTTTCTACAATTATCAATGACATGATTATGTACCATTACAATAAAGACATTTATTAGAATTATTGTTGCTGGCAGCAAGCAACGACTTCAGCTTAGGTTTGCTATGACTGTCAGCTGTTGAAAATTTCTTACAATCTGATAATTCTAATGTTTGACATTTCCTTTCCAGGTAGTCTATCAAATCATCCAATTTTGGTATCTCATCAGCTGAGAATTTACCTTCCCATTCACTGCGATGGTTTGATTTTATTTTATTCAAGACAATTTGTTGTACAAGTAATTCTCCCAAGGGCACATTTGATTCTAAATTTTCAATAGCTGCTACATTTCCCTTAACAGTGTTGACTAATTTCCTATAATCTACAAATGAACCAGAATTACAACTATTTAAGTCTAACAGCTGCTTAACGTGCTGACCTAAAATTAATCTATTATTATAGTAGCGTGATTCAATCAACGACCATGCTACTTCGTAGTTCTGAGGACATATTTGCAGGTTGTCTAATAAGCCCCTTGGTTCTCCCTCAAGAGAAGAGATTAAGTAATGTAGCTTTTGCACATTGTCTAAACTATCATTATTTGCAACAAGACTCATAAAAGTATTTCGGAAACTTAAATACTTAGTAAGTTCACCCTTAAATTTAGGTAAGTTTATAGCTGGTAATTTTAAACTATTACTCCTATTTGATGTTTCAGATACATGAGACCCTGTAGGAGATCTTGGTCTTTCAAAAACATTCATGAGTTCCCTAAATTTTATAGAAAGTTTATCAAATCTTTCTTCAAAATTATCATGCTCCTCGGCATGAGCTTCAGAATTTTTCACAACCTATTTCCAGCTCTAAATAGTTCTTAACTTCTGTGAACTGAATCCCTACATCAGTTAATCTATCTTGTTTTGATTGATAATTCAGCTATAGATAAATTTTCCCTTTGCAAATATTTTTCTAGCTGTGTAAGTGAACGCTTAAGCATGCTTCGCTTTGCAACTGCTTTTGATTCGCTATCGAGAGCCATTGTTACTGGATTTTGAATTACGTACATAAACTCGATAATCTAACACTTACAAATATAGTTAAATAAAATAATATTTAACCCTAATTAAACAAAATATGTGCCCAACACAAAATAGTTTTCAGAAAACATACACAATATATATATAACAATTGTATTAACGTACCTTTAGATTTCCACCTTTCTTAACATGTAACTTACTAATGGCAATTGTTTCCCCATAAATAATCACTAATGATTTATTTCTACTGAAATTAATTATCTTTACTGAAAATGTGACTAACACTTTTATATTCAGCAATCTTTACTTTAAACACAACCCCCATGAAGTGTTTTAATTATCTTTCTTGAACAAAAGACCATAGAAAATAATTAATTTGACTAATAATTGCCATTAGTGGTTAATGTACTAATTATACTTCCTTGAAGTGTCCAAGACGGTTGGTATGGAACACAATGCATGTAAATATAATGTTCCAAACACCAGATTTATGTTGGCACAACTGCAGCACCGTAGGTCACTCTTGCTGTTTAACCTTCCTTGTTAAATGCTGTAGAAGAACCACTTGATTTCTCGCCGCCATCTTGGAAATTACGATCGTCCCTTATTTTTACTTAAGGAGTAAGAAACTGAGGTCTAAATGATGTATTTTTTTCCACTTCTCACTTTTGAACACTAATGAAGACTTCTTGTCGCTCATTTAATTCGCAAAGTTCCTAAATATAGAAGCTGCGCTATTCGCATTGTCTACTAATATTTCAATATGGCTGCCTACTATCACGTGACCGCCTCAGTACATATGCACTAAACACCACGTGCTCAACTTTCGTAATTTTCAGTTCTTCCAGCTCTCTTTGAATACAATCACCACAGTAATGTTTTATATTCACTATAATAGATCACTAGTGTTAACACTGACCGTTAGGACCAAATGTTTCATGAGATCCGTACAGTTAAGCCCAAATGCTTCTCGATATCCGGCCCGGAGGACCATGTGTTTCTTCGAGATCCGGCCGGAGGACCATTTATTTCTTCGGCGATGTTATATAGTTGCACACAACATCACCTTGCTTGCTGCACTCAACTGTAGTTACACAGCTGGTAAGTTCTAATCGCTGTTAGAGTTCGGCCGCTCAAGCACTTAAGCGGACCTGAAGATGGGGTACTTAGAATTACTAAAGAAATTTGCCGGACTCACAATTTTGTTAACACTAATTTTATTACAATACTTACAAGTTCTTACACGTGGAGACTATTAGCTGGAAGACGAACTTCTTGGTGCACAAGATGTAGATGGACACGTGGTGTATTCAAATCACTCACACGAAGTTGCGTTGAAGCACGTGGCGTGAATTGAAGTTATGCTTAAATTTCTAAATATATTGGTCTCTAAGAAGCACCAAATATATGCTTAAGGCCCCCGCGTGGACCTGATGATTAGATCCTAAAAGATCCGATCTGAAGAGGAAATATCGAGCCTCTACCCGGAGACAGTGAAAAACACGACCACTCTAGTACACGTTTATTCAAAGAATGCTGATACAACATGGCAACCGGAAGTTCGTCATACCGCTTTACAAACACTTTGTAAACCAAAATGTACCTATCGACAACTTGATAAGTACAAATAGTCAACAGCACCCTTTAACAGATCTCAAAAATTTCATTTCTGCCGCCGTTGTCCTCCTTAGATCTTGTTTTTTATGTATCCAGGCTTCTGATCCATACATCAGTACCGGTACTGCCAATGTTTTATAAAATTTCAATTGGGTCTCTCTTGTTGTTTTATTATTTAGTGATAGTTTTATCGTACCACATATTCCCTGGGATTTTGCAATTTTATTATTATATCATTATCATAATTAAATGAAATGTCACATCCTAGATATTTGAGATGGTTCACCTGTTCTATGATTTTGTTTCCTATTACTATTTTCGATCTGATTTGATTTTTCCCTTGGAATTCCATTACCTTAGTTTTTTCTATGGATATTTTGAGATTATATTGTTCACATATATTATGTAATTTAAAAATATTCCTTTGAAGCTCGTCTTCCGTATTTGCTCTTATTACCTGGTCATCAGCCATATAATAATGTTTTCAAGTAGTGTGTTTTATCTAATTTTATTCCTTTATTTGTTTCTTCGTTCCATTTTTTATTATATCATTGATGTATAGGTTAAACAAAACTGGAGAGATGCTGCATCCTTCTCAACATTAATTTAATAATTATTATATGTTCAAAAAATCTAAAAAGAAAATAAATATTTAAATGAAAGATTAAAAAAATAATTTGATTACAATAATGATATAAATCATGATTAAATCAACTTGGATTAATCTTTAATGATTCCTACAGATATTTGCTATACCATTGTGAAATCAATTAAAAAACGTGTTTATACAATACAATAACTCTGTCGCACAAGTAGGTATACTCTCCTCTCTCTCTCTCTCTCTCTCTCTTCTTCTCTCTCTCTCTCTCCACCTGTAGTCCGGATTTCGTACCTCGGTCACTGCATGTGGGGTTCGTGGTGATGCAGAACAAGTTTATCTCGATTTACTATATATACACATACAATCTCGTAATCTAGAATACATACTAGGGTTATCGCTTGAACCCCTTTCATCATCAATACCTTATTTTGTTTACTGTTTCTGATGAATTTATATCTTCTACATCTATTTTCATATATTCGTGAATACTTCCCTTTAATTAAATAAGTTTCACTGACTTTACCGATTTAATATATTGATTTTTATTCCCCAACATAATTCTATAAAAATTTATATGTGGGGTTCACCAAAGAGACATTTTCAAAATTATATCTCTCAAAACAGTATGACCTGAATAGCTTACAGTCACTTAAGCATTAACCATTAACTTACTTTTATGGGGGTGATATCAAATATAATACAACTTTCACGAAGAGAAAGAATAAAGGTGATATTTTTTTAACATATGTGTTATTTTTAAGTTTAGAATGTACAAGTGTACATCTACTATCATATGTTGCTCCCTCTGCAGAATAATTATGTTTCCAGGGATAATAAAAATATTGGCCTTTTCCTTAACATCTACCAAGTGAGCACATAGGTATGATTTATCTCAACTCACCAGTACAGATAACCATTTTAAAATGTGTGCATAATATTGTCACGTGCCATCTAACTGAGGAAATATATATTTTGTATTATGGCGAATTAGTTATTTATGGTTTTTTGTAATATTTGAAGCATCGTATTACATCTTGTCGTGGTGTGAAATAGTCTCCTACATTTGTTTTCTTACTCTTATTCTTCCTCCAAGTATTAGGCGCAGGCAGGCTTAGGATCCTATAGAAAATTTTCCCTACAGCTTTTCATAGGACGACCCAGTGATCTTCCGTACTCTTGGTATTTATAATTATAAACAGATTTGGGGGGATACGATTTGATTGTTGGGGTTTTTATTATTTCTAATTTGTCTTTAATTACCTACTCCCGCCTCTGGTATTAATGTATTCTATATTGTTTGTCCCTATTTTATTTACCCTTGATTATCATTTCATGGGCAAGAACCATGAATACCACGGCAAATATTAATATTACCAGCATTCAGGCCGATCGTAATAGACCGCTAGGTCTACATCGAAGGAAGGAAGATGAGAAGAAAGTATTTAGTATCATTGCTTAATTTGCTTTTATGCTGCAAGAATTAATTTTATATCTTTAAACTGGCTCCTCAAATTTATATATTTTGTTTTCCCTCTAACCTTTAACTAAAAACTTTGTATGTATATGTATATATTCCATTATGTACTATTGCTATCACAACTGAACTGCCCCCTAGCTTTACGAGCACTTGCTCATTCGTGTGTCAAAACTGTGCACAAAACATTAATTGCGAATAAAAATTATTCTAATTATTTCACTTTCGAAATGTTCCCAATCATTACTTCCGATTGAGGGTCTTTCCACTTTTTCTCGCGGTTGCCCATTTACCAGCACGGCTGCTGGCCCTCCAATATCCACACTGTGTCAATTCCAGAGGTAGATGATCAACAGCCAGCGTACGGGTATGACATGTGGTTTAGGCATGCTAGAGTCCCCCAGCAGTTATAGATGGCTTCCTCAAACCTGGAGCCTGTATTCCGATGGTAGTTCTACCCCAATTGCCTCACGATGCTGGGTGGGCACCGGTCCCATACTGGCCGAAATACCATGAGAAAAATTCTTCTCCCATGGAGACTCGAACCAGCGCAAGTCCCGTAGCTCTGCGCCAAGGCTTCCTACCTTAACCGCTCGGCTACGGCGCGGGACTCAACATACTTAAGAAATTAAAATCGAATACAACTAATTCACCCACATGCCAAAATTCTGTTCTACTAATTATATAATATTTGAAGGTATTATACCCAAAATTTTTACAATGTTATCTTTACTAACTGGAAGTGGAAGTGATGTATGGATAATCAATAAGTACTACAAGAATAGAGTAATAAGCTCTAGAAATGCATTATTTAGGCAGAAGTGCCAGATAGTCAAAATTAGAACATGTCACAAATAAGGAAATTAGAATCACAATGGAGCAGCAGAAGAAAAACATAATTGAAAGAATGGGGGAGAAGGAATTAAAGTGGTTAGGACATGTTTTAAGAATGGAAGATGAGCGATGGCCGAAGAAACAATTATAAAAATGGCAACCCGAACATAAAGAAGAAAAGAGGGAGACCAAAGTTAAAATGGAAAAGACAGTAATGCAAGCAAGAGGGCTAAGCATTGAAGATGTCCTAGATCGTAGGCTTTGGAGGTTTGGCACGGGAAGACGGGCAGCAGCTGTAAAACCCCGAAGATAGATAGATCTTTACTAACTTTATAGTAAATGGTACAATATGTAGTATATGGTCCATAATATGAAAAGTCAATATTTTGATCACTCTCTTGAAACTTTTTTGTTTTTTTTTTCTGCAGAGGGCAATATATGTGGCAGTTATATTACACCAAAATATCAAAGGGAGATATCTCTAAAAATGCTGATCACAATATTTTTTTGTGAAATGCTCTATTATTATTGACATCCCTCCCCTTTAACACAGAAATATAGTTTTTAAAACATTGGAGTTTGCCATGAATTCCGATATACGGAATAAGGTGTTAAATTTGAGTAGTATTGTAGCATCGAGTCTCTAAATAGTCATCGTTTTAATTAAAATTTATGTCAATATTAATTTTTAAACATAAACATAGGGCATATGTGTATTTAAATTTTATTTAACCCAAATGTTATATTTCCAAGCAGTTTCCTGTGGATTGAATTTACTCAAGGCTTTTTGTTGAAATATTAAAAAATTGTTTGTTTTAAAAAGAAGCTGCAGTTTAATTAAATTAGTTATAACAAGATTAGCATTAACATTATAAAGAGCTGCAGAAAAGAGAGAAGTGCATATAATATTTCCCGTTGCATTTGAATAATCTAATTACTAACCCCACAGCAAAGTGGGTTCATATTACCTCGGCAAGCGAATAAACATCACAAGACGTTTTGTGGCGTCCTGCATATATACAATAAACAAAAAACAATCTACATTCTACAATCTAAGGCGAGATAAATCTGCAGTACAGGGTCTTTCAAAATAATATAGTCAGGTTTTAAATATACAATATCCTACCATGGTGAATATTATAATGCAGGGTGCTCTAAAATTCCCCTTAAAAAACATCTACGACTTGTAGAAGGGACTGAGTTGATTAATATTTAGAATTGGAAACCATGTCCGGAAACTTACTGTTTCCGTGTTACAGCCGTTTTGAGAAAACTTTTTAACGCGACTCACTTTTACAAGTAATTTCATTATGCGACATGACACAGTATCATATTGTTTTACAATTCAAATCATTAATAACCAAAAGAAAACAAAATTGAAACTGAATCATGACTTGCATTAATAATTCCGGATACACCCTCCATAACCAATTTTTGCAGTTTTGCAAAATTTTTGAAAACATTTTGACATTTTTTAAAAAAAAAAAAAAAAAAAAAGACATCCAAGTATTGGAATACTCCATAGGAAAATTTTCGAAAATTTCTGGTTTCGTGAGTACACTATATGCAGAGCACAGAGATAGAACCAAGTAAGTCATTTTCATATCGAAAGGGAATTTCAGGACTTCATTAGATTCTCCATATAAAGTTGTATTATTTATACTTTTAAGAAATTGTTACAAATGTTTTTTAATATTCTATTATTTAGAAGTGTGTAAGAATCAGCAAATGACACTCTAGACATGGGTTTATTTCCTCCAACGTTTGACTTTCAGGTAAGTAAGTATCGAACTTGTACAACTTCTTCTTCTTCACTTCCTGGTTTAGGCAAGAGTTGCCTGTTCCGTCTTCACTAATAGATCTAAGACCATCTCTTCCGATGGGACGTCCGACGTCTCTTCTTCCTCTTGGAAAATAATGGAAGATTTTATTTGACTATTTAACTCATGCCCCAAATGGAGTCAATGACCAATCACGTTTCAATGATTTCTGTATTACAACCAATCAGAGACGTGTTTTCACGAAATAATTATCAACGTTAGGATTATCATATATTAAGCAAAGCTCCTACTTTTAAATATTCTGAATCAGGTCTGACCGTTATTTTGCAGTGACTGAGCCTATAACAAATACGGCTACCAGATTGTATAATAATAGTGCTTACATGTCAACATTTGTAGCAATTGATTATACCACCAAAAAAGAACACCACTGTTTGCACTTTCTTAAATGTATACGACATCAAAAATGAATTAATATACAGATTGATGTGTTTCATTTTTTTCTCCACTAGAGAGCATTCTTACAATATTGCGTTCCTTTGGCAATAAATAGTATGATTCTGGTTGCCAGTGATAAACAAAAGAAGCAGTAGAAGCGTAGGCTACCTATCGTTTCTCATTAGTTTTCAAACATCACCGTTTACTTTAATATAAAAAATATTTTTAAATAACTGTAGTTAAATAATGATTTGTGAGTAAAACAGCTTTATTTTATTCGTTAAATAGTCCTAACAAATGCCACTCTTGATTTCAAATTCTCTAGATAAATTCACTCCTCACTTGTGAGTCGTGAATTTATCGATAATTTGGAAATCACTCGTGGCATTACTTATGATAATCTACTTTCTTCCATTCTTTCTACATGTTCTTTCCACTGTATCTTGTTGCTAAATATCTTTTCTTTTATGGAGTAGATCTGCAGGTCTTCACGGATATCCTCGTTTCTTATCTGGTCCATTCTAGTGCAGCCCTTTTACTCTTCTTAAAAATGTCATCTCGGCTGCTTGGATTTTACTTTCTTGTTTGGTAGTGGTAATCCAAGATTCACTCCCATACAAAAGGACAGGGACAGCCATTGTTTTTATAAAATTTTAATTTTGTTTGGTTGTGGGCTTTATTATTTCAATTTTCTATTATTGTACAACACAATAGCTTGAAACTGATGTGTTTTGTGTTCATTATCTTTATCATACCCATAGCTGATTGTCACATCCTAAATATTTAAAGTGGGATACATGTTCAATAATTTCGTCTCTAATTACTATTTTTGCACGCAGAGTATTTCTTCCACAAAATGCCATTACTTTTGTGTTTTACTTATTGAAATTTTAAAATTATAATGGCTACATATTGCATTTAGTTTGTAAGCAGCCAATTGTAACAGATCTTCATCATGGTGTAGTAAGACTAAAGAACTTGTACAACTAAAATAAGATTTTCTAGATTTCAAAGGAAAAATGACTTACATTAACCATGATTTGAAGGAAATAAATTATACAGAGGTTGACTGAAAAAATTAGCTCAGGATACGGAAATGTGGGAAGGTAATGTTCGCGTGGTTATGAACCTGCGGGTTCATAGCGCCAGTAAGTTTATTTCTTCAACGATCCTACTTACCATACACTGAAAAATACCAGGAGAAAAAAATATGTATATACATTCCCAGTGCTTGAGGAGAAATTAAAAATTAAACGGGTTGATTGGAGCATGATACATATACCAGACTGACATAAGCAGTGAAAGGTCGTTGGTAAGATAATTGTTATAGTAGATCAGGGATTTGGTGGAGGGGAGAACAACATCCCCCTAAAATATATGGGGGGATTTTTAAGACTATACAGAGTGGAATGATCGAAGTGCGCCAATTCAAGAAGGCGTTAAATTAAAATAAAAGAAACAGTTTTCTCTATTTTATTTCGTGATTAATCCCACAGTTAATTAAATATTTGAGACCAAACTATCTTAAAATTGCAACAGTACATGTAAGATTTGCGTGATTTTTTGACGAGACATAAACAGCTGTTCTGGGATCAACGATTGCAATACAATCTCATACTTGGAATTTAGACGTTAGAATATCTCTAATTTTTATTCCAAAATGTCAATTGTTACTTAATTAGCACGAAAACTATTGATTCTGTTACAAAATTGCAAGGAACAAAACATTCCCGTCCTTCGCGTTTTATTTTCTAAGTAAATATTAGATCTGTACGGCAAATATTTATCAAATTAGTCGACATTAAAGTGTAGGGTAAAACATTAGTTTTGAAGAAAAGTATGTACACTGCTCAAAAAAATTAGGGGATATTGTAGAATGACCTATTAAGACTATGTTTTTAGGAACAGTATTAGATGCAATCACTTTCTATTACTCCAAAAGAATGTCAACAAGAGTTTGAAGTCTAACCTCTGTATCACACCAGATGTCAAAGAGATCCTGATTAGGAATATGGCAAACAAACAAAGCAACATTAACATGGGTGAAAATGTTTCTTTCTTTTATGTATGGGTATGGTCTCCTCGAACGGCCAGCACTACCTCACACCTGTATGGCATTGATGACAATGAGTGTTAGCAATGAGTTCTTGGGGGATAGTGGCCACTCTTCCATAAGAGCCAGTGTGCAGCTCTGGAACAGTTGTGGGAGGTGCTGGTCTGCCTGCAATGCACCTGCCTAATGCATCCCACACATGTTCAATCGGATTAAGTCCGGGGAGGAAGCTGGCCATTGCATAAGCTCGATACACTCTACTTCCACATGTCGTCCACCAAGCCAGCTATGTGGGGTCGTGCATTATCGTACCTATAAATGAAAAGAATCACCTATGGCATCAGCATAAGGCACGACAAAAGGTCGGAGAATCTCATCTCTATACTTTACCGCAGTCAAAGTACCACCTTGGATAACGTAGAGGTCCGTACGTCCACCACTACTGACTCCTGCCTACACCATCAATCCACCCGCCACCATATGGGGATCTTTTACGTACAAAAGCTGGATTGTTTCGTGTCCCTTTTCCTCTCCAGATGAATACACGCCGACTATCCACATTCCATGTTGAATCGCGACTCATCAGAAAAAATAACTGATCTCCATTCACGCATGCCTCCACCCCACGATGTTTCCTCCGCCCAGTTTCTGCGATCTCTACGGTGTTGTGGAGTTAACCTGGTACACACCCATGGGCCTACGGGCATAGAGACCACTCCATGCAGTCGATTAGGGACAGTTTGAGTTGACACCCTGCGTCCTGTTGCTGTTTGAAGTGTATTTCGCAGTTGAGTTGCATTCTGCTGTCTATTCCGACCGGCTGTTAACAAGAGGTAACGGTCATCCCTTTCTGTTGTTGCCCTTGGTCGACCTTGTCCGGCTCTTCTGTGAACAGTATGTTCTTTGAAAATGATTCCAAAGTCTGGAAATCACGCTTTAAGACACCTCAATGGCTTGTGCCACCTCTTGTTGTGTCTGTCCAGCTTCCATCCTTCCTATGACCCTCCAAGCCATTGGTTCAGGTAAATCACGTTGTCGAGGCATCACTGAAAACTGGACTGGATTTAAAAACAGCAACAAAACATTCACCCCCACACCACCCTTTCACATCAACAGTACAGACACTGCCCTCTGGTGTGGTACCGAGGTTACGTAACAACTTCAAACTCTTATTTACATTATCTTGGAATAATAGAAAGTGATTGCATCTAATACTATTCCAAAAAACATAGTCTTAATAGGTGATTCTACAATATCCCCTAATTTTTTTGAGCAGTGTATTTGGTACCAATCTATTACTGCATTTTTTGTATACTACCCTAGGAATACGTACTTAAAATCTGCGTAGTTGTATTACTTCCACCTTGTGTACTTATAATTTACTAAAACAATAAAGCCTTCTGCTGGAAGTATGTGTGTACGTAATTATGTTTGTCAAATGTACTTAATAACTCTTGTTCTACATGCAGTACCGGTATATAGTTTATATCCATCCTTCTTTATGGAAGCACCTATAAAGGCGAATCTCCCAAATATGTATAATTTAAATTAATTATATTTCATTCGAGCGAAATGAAATAAAGAAAATATTTTGAAATCAATTCGTCTATCCATCCATAGTAATTCTGCCCGAAGGCAGGTCCTTCACTACAATTATAGCTTTTTCATGCTATGCTTGCAGCTTTACTAGGGAATTGTAGGTGTGGTAGCTTCCCGTTGCTTTCCACACCGGTGAAGGATGATGATGATGATGGCCATATGATTTCGGGGACCGTTTGGGCCTTAAAAGTTTTCCTGACATTTGTCATACAGGTGGGGAAAAATCCCGATAAAAACCTCACCCAGAAAAACTGCCCCGACCGGAGATCGAACCCGGGCCCGCTGCGTGAAAAGGCAGCACGCTACCTCGAGCCCAAAGCGGTGGACTAATTCGTATATAATGAACAATAATAATATAAATAAAACATTTCGAAACAATGGCAATTATGATGAGAAGATACGCAATGGTTTTAAAGTCATTTAAAAACCGGATATATATAGATCTCCACATACAGACACACAACTGTGTGTATGTATACATGACGCTATACCAGCCGCAATTTGCTTTCGGAAACTTGTAACAATATTGCAGTCTAATATTCTATACCCATACCTCCCTAGCGGGAGTTTCTTAACCAAGCTAATTTAATTCAGTTTACTTTCATATAGATGTCAGCAAGTGGCATGTAGTTAGCAACATCACATCGCCTCAAAAGACATCTAGTTATGGAACAAAGGTATTACTTGTACAGTAAGTGCTGATACATTTTGCTCTAAGTCTATAATCTAAGTTTGATTTACTTTTATGAGTCCAAATATCTTAAGACTCAGGACCCTCCCGTAGAACTTGTCTATGGTTTTTTCTATCCTAAAAATATATCTTCCTTGGCCGGGTTTGAGCCTGCGACCCACGGAGGCAGAGGCAAGGAGTTAATCCCTAGACCACCAGCCGGATAAACTCGGTATATAGTAATATATTTTTAAAAATAAGGTCGGGATAGTTAACCAATAATACCTGACCATTAAGAGGAGTGTTAATCTGATGCGAATATTTAAAAATCGGTATAGGGACCGGTATTTTGGATTTTTTCATAACGAAACACCGTATATGCCATTGAAATAAAAAGATAAATATATTATCGATAAAGGCAAAGAAATAGACCATTAGAAGTGGAGATTTATCATAAGTAATACGACTATTTTAATGAATAAAATTAATCATTATTTAACTATTTTTAAATATTTATATATTTAATGTAAACGGCGATGTTTGAAAACAAATGAGAATCGATTAGTACGCTTCATTTGCTTATATTTTTTCGATCACTGCAACCAGATCATAATGTTATTTATTGCTAAAACATCGCAATGTTGTAAGAATGCACCCTAGTGGAGAAATTTATAACCAACGTTATAGGTAGTAATTCATTTCTGATGTTCTATGAAGTAAATATGTCAATTATATTTTTCTGCGTCATTTCCTGAAAAATAATTCGTTTAAGGAAGTGCAAACAATGGTTTCTTTTCTTTTGTGTATAATTAATTGTTACAAATGTTTTTATATTATCTCTTGTATGCGCTACGTGCTGACATTCATCCACTATATATATACAATCTGGTAGCCGTATTTCTTAGAGAGTCAGTCACTGAAAATAATGCTATGACCTATTCAGGATATTGAATAGGAGGTGCTTTCTTTATTATGATAAACTTTAGTTGGTAAATGTTAGGCGAAACACGACTGTCATTGGTTGTAAATCGAAAATCATTGAAATGTGATTGGTCATTGACTCCCATTTGGGGCATGAGTTAAATAGTAATAAGTAATGCCACGAGTGATTTCCAAATTACGGATAAATTCGCGAGAATTTATCTAGAGGATTAGGAAATTAATAGTGGCATTTGTTGAGACTATATAACGAATAAAATTAAACTGCTCACTCAAAATATATTATTTAAATATAGTTATCAGTATTTTAAAATATTTATATACTCAATGTAAAAGGCGATGTTTGAAAACAAATCAGAAATGTGAGGTTACGTATATTCAGTGCAACTTAATCATATATTTATTAATTAAATAAAAATAAAACTTTTCTTTTTATTTTCATATTTAAATAAAAATAAGTTTTATTTTTATTTAATTAATGAATATGGATTTTCATCAAGTAAACACCAACTCAATTGATTATATTATTTATTGCCAAATAGGATCGCAAAATTGTAAGAATGCACCCTAGTGGAGAAATAATGAGACACATCAAACTGTATATTATATAAACATTATTGGTTATTAATTTATGTTTTTATTAAATAACTCACTGTCAGTAAATTCAAGGAATATGTTCACTATTTGCTTTATTCTTTGCATTTGTTGGAGAAAAATAAAGCTCTGAGCTGTTCAGAATATTAAAAATATTTCTTTATCGCAAAAGCAGAAGCCGAAAAAGAGAAATCGATAAAGAGCCAGGTGAAACATGACTGTTATTGGTTGTAAAACAAAATTATTGAAACGTGATTGGTCATTGACTACCATTTGGGGCATGAGTTAAGTAGTCTAAAATAATACATTTAAAAATATATCATAATTAAAATAGTACATTGTAAACTAGTGTTTTACAATAATGATAAATGTTAATGCTAATTTGTGGAAGCTTGTAACCATGTAAGTCTAGCAGAGGTAAGCTGCCATGCAAATCATATATGTATTGGAAACTCTGCCTTGTGTACAAATATGCATACATTCATATATATCCCTGCTAGTATTGATAGTTATCGCACGCAAATTTTTGTTACGTGTGTGCCTGCCTACATCACAAACATACAAGAGCTATTGCCCAAGGACTTACCGCCACAATATCTGCATAGCTTCAGTCAACATTTGGTTTTCCTCTAAATGATGACGATAATTCAATGCAGGCTCAACTGTAAAGCGAAGTGGCAAAGTATACATTAGTTTGCAAAATATACATTGTGCACTAGTTTAGCTCGATTACGTTACATTTTGGATCAACATTTTGAAAATAATAGTAATTAAAAGACGATATATTTTAATATGAGGTGGGAGAATAGCATTAATCCTGATTTGAGGGAATTACATTACACAGGGGATGATTGGAAAACATTAGCTCATGATAGGGATGTATGGAGAGCATATTTTCGCGCGGCCATGAACCTGTGGGTTCGATAGTGCCAATGAGTTAGTTGATTGATTAGTAAGTTAGTTAGTTAGTTATGGTATTCTATTAACACTAAGAAACTGAGGCTGGAAGTAAATATCAATCATCATCATTATCATCATCATCCGATGTCATGACAGCTGCCCGTCTTCCGGAAACCAAACGCCATTCCTCTCTGTCCATCCATTGATCTTCCTCTAATTATCTGATAATCATAGCCGCTTGCACACACCTTCCATCCATATTTTCTTTGGTTTTGCTTTTTTCCCCCTTTCCACTGGGATCCATTCCATAATAAGTTTAGGCAATCTTTGCTCTGACATTCTTTTAGCATGGTCATACCACTGTAATCTTTTCTTTCTTATAATGTCTATGATGTCTGGCTCAACTTGTACGCTCATAATTTTCCTTATTTCTTTATTTCGTATTCTGTCCATTTTTATTTTCCAGCTGATCTTCTTAAACATCCATTCCTGAACTTTAAATTGTTCTCATATCCCTGGTAGATATTTGCCAAACTTCAGCATCATATGCAAAAATAATAGTTTTAAAAAACTAGAACAGCACGCTTTATTAGAAAACCGAACTCAAAAATGAAAAATAATTTTAATTTCCAACACGCTTGGGAAAAATTTAAAGTGGTCAACAAAAAAATCATCTGCAACGCATATAGAATAAAACTAGAATTATCAACAAAAAGAAAATAATTTTACCATCAAAAGCGTGGGGTGCTCTATATCAATTAATATATTTGATAATAAACAGATATTGGTAAAAGTAAAGTCTCTAAGAAGAACATGTAAAAATCATAAAAAGCACCCCACGCTTTTGATGGTACAATTATTTTCTTTTTGTTGATAATTCTAGTTTTATTCTATATGTGTTGGAGATGATTTTTTTTGTTGACCACTTTAAATTTATCCCAAGCGTGTTGGAAATTAAAATTATTTTCATGTTTGAGTTCGGTTTTCTAATAAAGCGTGCTGTTTTAGTTTTTTTAAAACTATTATTTATTTTTTTATTTTTTAGTCTTAATATTTTACAGAATAAGATAAGAATCTAAATATCTTTAAATTCCATACTATTGTAGTATGAGCTAAAAGTATTACTCTTCTAAAAAAATCCTCCCCAGCCGGATTCGAACCAGCGACTTATGGATTACTGAAATTATATACCACCGCTCTACCAACTGAGCTCTTACAACGATTGCCTAAAAAGTCGACAAGTCCGTAACCTATTATATCAGTTTTAATTTTTTGATTTTCTGATGATTCTGGCCACGAATTTAGAAATAAAATATGAAATTATTGTATTGTCACGGGTTCTTTACAAGTATACAAAGTTTCAAGTCGATCCAATGTCTCTAAGTGGGTGAAAATCGTGTTCAAAGATTCCGTTACATAAATACAAAGACACTTTTTTTTTATTTTCTGATGATTCTGGCAAGGATTTTAGAAAATTAATTTATTGTATTGTCACGGGTCCTTACCAAGTATACAAAGTTTCTAGTCTATCCTATGTTTCTAACCCTTAAATTCGTAATGTATCCTTTTAGATACATCAGTTGGTTTAGTTAATTTAATATTTTAAATAAGTCAGACGACAACGAACAAAATAAACTACTTAAACGTGTGTCTAATTATACAATATACCTAATAATAATAGTTATACAAGATTACGTTTTCAATGTGGTCCGCCACATTCAAATATCTAACAGAAGAAATTTGTGTTTTGCCAATTTAAGGGCTAAGTGGGTGAAAATCGTGTTCAAAGATTCCGTTTCATAAATAAAAAGACACTTGTTTCGATTTTCTGATGATTCTGGCCAGGATTTTAGAAAATAAATATGAAATTATTGTATTTTCACGGGTCCTTTACAAGTATACAACATTTCAAGTCGATCCAATTATTTTAAGTGGGTGGAAAACGCGTTGAAAGATCCAGCTACATAGATAGATAGATAGATACAGGTCAAGCTAATATAAAGCGTGTAAAAATGTTCTGAACTGCCGTTTGATATATTTTTAATTTTCTATTTTTTGTAATATTTTTACTCCAGCAAACAGAGTTTATAGCATTTATTGTTGTTTTTTGTGCGATTCTATTTTTAATTTCCACTGTGTTATCGTCTGAATGGTCTAATTTTGTTTCTAAATAAGTGCATTCAATACTAAATTTTATCAATAAAACTAAATATATGGTCACTGTACAAATACGTTATATTATGGAAATGGAGAAGTTAATGGTAAATGCATAGAAATTTTGAAAATGTGGCTGAATTCAAATTTCTTGGAACAATATTTACAAATGGGAATAAGATGCAGAAATGAATAAAAGTCTCGATTCTGGAAAATAATTCTATTAATCATTTCAGGAAATCTTGTCATCCAAATTATTAATAAAATACTTTAAACCCAAAAATAAATATTATTCCTGTTATATGGATACGAAATATGGTTACTTAAATTTAGGAGAAGAGAATATATTACGAGTTTTTGAGAATAAAGTTTTTAGGAATATATTTGGACCAAAGAGAGATGAACAAACAGTTGAATTTAGAAGACTACAAAACAGCTACATGATCTTTATGGGAAACCAGATGTAGTAAGAACAATTAAGTCTTGTAGACTACGTGGACAGGTTTTGTGGCACGAATGGGGAAAGAAAGAAGAGCATGAAAATTTTTTCCAGGGAAACCGTTGGGAAAGTGTACAGTAGAGAGGCAAAGAACGAGGTGTGAATAACATTAACCATGATTTGAGGGAGGTTAATTATACAGAGTATCATTGGAAAATATTAACTTAGGGTATTTACTTATATCCGGGTTCTATAATGTCATGAGTTAGTTATACGATGACATAGCAATATTACAGAACAGCGAAGAGAAAGTATGTATACTGGATTGTAAATTCAATCAATTCGGAAGTGAATACAACTTGAAAATGTCTATTTAAAAATCCGTTACGTAGGAACTACGACAACTAAGCGAATTCCTCTGCTTGAATAATTTATGCTCCGATGTTGCAGTTTTACGGAATATCTTTATTTTGTTATTCCTGAACTGGAGAAGCCCAATTTATTATTGCAACCTATTTTAACGTGTTGGACTGTGGCGAAAACAAAGCTTGCAAACTGTTATATGCTGAGCTGAACAACTCGCTGTAAGAGAGAGAATGATCGAAAACAAACTAGGTGGGAGCTAGTACAACTGTAGGAAAAAAAATATACATTAATCCATAAACTTTAACATTCAAGCCGCCACATCCAGTCTTACTGTTTCGTTCTTAATGTCCGTTATGGGTTTAAAATGAATAGCACTTCTGTCTAAACACGCTCAACCGACCAGTCTTACTGTTTTGTGTTTAATGTTCGTATATTTTGAAAATGTATAGTACTTGTGTCTGAATTGACTCCTGACGTCACTGCCACAACATTACCCCTACAGCGGGTTGTTCAGCTGAACCTGTAACGATAACCGTATGTTATTAGCTATTGCATTTTGTTGCATAATTTGGCACAAATTTAAATAATTTATAATGATTCATTTATCTATTACTTTATTTAAAATATTAAATTAATTAAACCAATGTATCTTGTACGACACATTTCCAATTTAATGGTTAATTAAATTTTATTATATAGGCCTACATATACAGGGTGTTTCTAAATTTGACCGACAAACACTGGGAGCAGATAGTTAACCTTCATTGAAGCATATTTTGTTAAGGAACCTATAGGCTGTGACGCTTCGTTTCAGTGCATGAGAGGTCTAAGACTAAGGGATGGAAGGAAGTAGATACGTGCAAATAACAAGTCATTTTATCTCACATAATTCTGTGTGTTAATCTAAATACTTTACTGAAAAGCAGAAACAAAACGTGCTTCATTATTAAAAAACACTCACTCCAGTGTTGTTTGTTGTTCCATCACAACAAGTGCTGAAACACACGTCCATTGACATCTAGACAAACAGTGCACTGACGTGCCGTACTTTGTCGTACCCTTCCGAAGA
This sequence comes from Diploptera punctata, assembly GCA_030220185.1. NCBI lineage: Eukaryota > Metazoa > Arthropoda > Insecta > Blattodea > Blaberidae > Diploptera > Diploptera punctata. The sequence continues at coordinate 58,050 of JASPKZ010001157.1, forward strand.
TACTACGAGTTTCCCTTATTTCAGCTGCTGCGCAGACAATACGTGCTACAAGATCTTCTTCAGAGTCAATATCGGTTTCATAAACCATTACCTTCATGTAAGCCCATTAAAATAAATCTAGGCAGGTCAAGTCAGGCTAGCATGTCGGCCAGGCAGTGGGCCCACCCCTACCTATCTAACGAGCGCCAAATGTAGTTATTAGATGGCCAGGACTTCGTTCCCAAAGTGAGGTGTTGCCCCGTTATGTTGAAACCAGATTCTGCATCTGACATTCAGAGCTACAAGCTAAGGCACATTGAACTGTACACCCTTAGACAAAAAAATGAGTCATCTCTTGATTCTATCAGCCGATCGGGAACTTCGTGAGCACTCGCAGAAGCCTTGTTCACATTAACAGGTTTTCAGTAATTGTACTGTGGTGTTTGCTAGTTAACGTAGTGCAAACTCAAGTAACATAAAAGAGAGAGCTTGCCTTTGTGTGTTTCCGTGGTCGAGAGGTTTAACACACAACATCTGCGTTCGTAACCTCACGGGTTCGATTCCCGTTCTACTTTTTTTTAAATTAATGTTGGGATAGCATTTCGCCTGTAATATAGTTTCATATTTAATTTTATATTTGAGTTTTATGGCTTTAATGCACACACAAAACACATAAATGAAAACATTCTAATAATTAAATGAAGAAAGAAAATAATATCTTCTAAAATGAAACTTTAACAAAAACAAAATCAATATCGGGTGTATGAATCCACAGAATCTACTGCCGCCCTCAATCTGCGGGGCATTGATGCAATCAAATTTCTACAGGTACGTGGACGATCGGCTAGAGCATCCCAGGCGTCTTGAATTTGTGCCCATAAGCCATCTTTCGTTTTTCGTGCATCTGCAGGCCAATTAGAGTTCATCTCTATTTTCATCTTAGCCCACGCATTTTCGATTGGATTCAACCTGGCGAACAGCGAAATTTGATTTGCCTGCTCCTTTAACAATGAAATCATATGTCGCTAAACATATTTCAGAAAGCGGCCACAGTTTCAACAATATCGATAATACAATGTTAATTATACACAGAGAAAACAACAGACACAAAATTAACATTTTACAAGAAATCGCAATTATCAAGTAGGCCAAGAATACAAACATTCTCAACGAAAATGTGCCTAACAAGCAAAACCCTCTATTAGACATACAGTTAATTCAATACTACTACAACAACTCCAGAAGATGAAGCATGCATCGAAAGGCCTAGAGTGAAAGCAATGAAAATTTTAGATAGTTGAGGAAGACGGTAGTATACAAGGTAAAAATAAATAATACTTTAAACAAACTAAAACAACGCGCTTTATTAGAAAACCGAACTAAAAAATGAAAAATAATTTTATTTTCCAAAACGCTTGGGATAAAATTAAAGTGGTCAACAAAAAAATAATCTCCAACATATATACGTAGAATAAAACTAGAGTTATCTACAAAAAATAATTTTAATATCAAAAGCGTGGGGTGCTCTATATCAATTAATACTTATATTTGATATTAAACAGATATTGGTAAAAGTAAAGTCTCTAAGAAGAAAACGTAAAAACGGTAAAAAGCACCCAACGCTTTTGATGGTAAAATTATTTTTTTTTGTAGATAACTCTAGTTTTATTCTAGATGTGTCAGAGATGATTTTTTTGTTGACCAGTTTAATTTTTCCCCAAGCGTGTTGGAAATTAAAATTATTTTTTTACTTTTTGTTCGGTTTTCTAATAAAGCGTGTTGTTTTAGTTTTTTAAACTATTATTTGTTTTTTATTTCTTAGTTTGGTTATCTAATAAAGCGTGTTGTTTCAGTTTTTAAACTATTATTTTTTTTTTATTTTTAGTTTGATTGTCATAAACCGGAATCCCATGAAAATTTAACTGCTTAATACTTTTCTAAAAAAAACCTCCGGCCCGGATTTGAACCAGCGACCTATTGATTGCTGAAATTATATACCACTACAGTCCACCGCTCTACTAACTGAGCTCTTACAACGATTGACTAAAAAAGTCGATAAGTCCGCAACCTATTAGACAGGTTTTTTATTTTTTTGATTTTCCGATGATTCTGACCAGGATTTTAGAAAAAAACTATGAAATTATTATATTGTCATGGGTCCTTTACAAGTATACAAAGTTTCAAGTCGATCCAATGTTTTAAGTGGATGAATATCGTGTTCAAAGATTCCGTTACATAGATACAGGTTCGTTACATAGACAGATACAGGTCAAGCTAATATAAAGCGTGTAAAAGTACATAATTTAACATTTTTATAACCTCAACGGTATAAAAAAATTATGAACTTAAAAATGATAGATTAATTCAAATGTCGAAATAAAATGCATTTAATTCATAAAACGTTTTAATACAAATATCACGAAAAAAACTGCGTATTTGTAGACGCGAACCTAGTTTGAACCCAGCGCTGTGCCGAGTATGACTTAGAATAAATGTGCGTTCAAGAGATGACTCATTTTTTTTTGTCGAAGGGTGTACAGTACAGTATGTACAGCAGAACTGAATGAGGTTCACCCACCATCCCTTTTTCCGACTACGGATAACAACAGATCGTACCAATAGATGTAAACAAAGTTGCTGTAATTGATACCGAATACTACTGAGCTTCGGAAGTAAACAAACCATAGCAGCAATGACAACCCATCTTGGACTGAAAGCAGTGATTATCCATTTCCTTCAATCCCTTCCTGTAAGATCCCTCTAGCAATGAAACGAAGCGTCGCAGGCCATAAATGTTCCTTAACAAAATATGCTTGAACGAAGGTTATCTATCTGGTTCCAAACTTTGTCAGTCTAATTTAGAAACACCCTGTATTTTGCGACAAAAGTAACATGGCGGCAGCTAGAGCGATTTCTTAACTTTCGGTTTCAGGTAAACGTCTATTTCCAATGATAGAATTTAGCTGACTTTTACAGAATAACTTCCTCATTATTTTAATTGCAAATACCGAATTTCGTTCCGAAAATTAAAAAAAAAATGCGATCGCTAGAGGCTTTTTTGCAGGACATGTTGCACATATGGGGAATGAAAGACTTGCATGGAAGCTTCTTGTAGGAAAGCCAGAGGGAAAACGCCCAGTTGGTAGACCAAGAATGAGGTGGAGAATAACATTATGATTTGAGGGAAGTAGATTATACAGGGAATGATTGGAAAGCATTAGCTCAGGATAGGGATGTATGGAGAGCTTATGTCCGCGCGGCCATGAACCTACGGGTTCGATAGTGCCAGTGAGTAAGTAAGTAAGAGGCTTTTTAAAATTTTCGTTTTAGGCGAACTCCTATTCCTAGTGGTCTGATTTTGCTTGTTATGGAACTGTATCTTACTTTTTAAATTAATTGCTATACACCGAGTTTGGTTCTCATGAAACAAGAACCCGACCAGTAGAGCGTCAACACTCACGCAAGTACGCACGCACAGACACACACAGAATTTCTTGTGTACAACGTTAATAACTTCATCCACTCGGAATTCTCTAAAACAAAAGTTATGGCATGCTCATCAAATTAAACATCACATGCGCTAAAAATAATAGTAGTGGAAAACAATTTTTTAACAGTAACTGATTTTAATTATCTGGGATGTTATATAATTTATGACGTTGACAAAGACCTTGAAAATAAATTGAATAAATTTAATCAATATATGGGCAATGAATAGAACTCAAAAAAACTAAAGAATACCGAATTAAAATTTTACAATTTCTTGCCCGTTCCCAGTATTAATGTTAGGAAGCGAATATTGGATAACTTTATGAAATAGGCAGAAGTAAGGTCCACTTCTATGGTCTCGAAGTAATGTCATTCTTTCGTACGCAGCTGACCCTACTTCGATCCCCTATCGGGACAAATGTTCTGGGTGAATTTTTTTCTTTTTTTTACACTTAAAGATAAATGTCGGGAAACATCATGGCTCAAATGTCCCAGAACATCATAATCAACAACAATCACGGATTAAGCCCATGTGGCTTGTTCCGTTCACATAGATTCTCATTTAAAAAGTTGAATCCATGTATTTTTTGGTCTACTAATATTCCTGTCTCCTCTTGGTTTGTAATTAAGTAAGGTAAGTGCGCCAAATAAGGTCATGCTAAGGATTGATTGGCTGTGACGTGATAGTGGCTGGATCGATTTGTTTGGAACTTCACTTATTTACATATTGGTTCTTGGGGATAAGGAAACATAAAGGTTTGTAGGAAAATCTAATATTTTGCTACTAATATTTTTGTTTTTTTTCAAATAGTGCAAATTGGCCTTGTTATGACCAGGGGTTCCAAACAAGGCCAGCTATAATTTATTTAAATCATTTAGAGGTTAGGAGTAATAATGTAATAATGAAACTAGAAACTGAATGCAAATGTATTTTATTAAAGAAAACCAAGTAAACTCTAAAACTAACTAATTGATTGTGGATCAAATAAGTTTATAAATCTAACCCTAATCCTCATCACAATCTGGACACTGAAAACCAATAATCTTGTCTTTTTTTGTTATTCCAACGCAAAGTTCATGAACATATCATCCACAGCTTTGACATGAAACCATATCTCTGATTTCATCCTCCTCACAAATAAAGCAGTACCAGCTCCCATTACGTACTTGTGTGCCTCTAGGTCCTGGTTTGCTGTAATCATCCTTCTGTTGACTCATCAATGAATGCTTCTTTAGGCTATTTTTTTCTGACTTTTCTTTTCCAAACAGTGACCTAACGATTTTTTGACCTCTGTAATTTCATGATTTCTTCCTGTTTGCAATTGTAGGTTTTTTAATCTCAGGTCAACCCTTGGCCTTATAGGGCTGCACATGCATCCTCGTAATTTTTTACCAATAGAAATCATATTTGAGGCTCTGCCATAAAACTCTTTTTAGAATATGAAAATAGATTAAAAACGATTTAAGAATATATATAATTCTTCCTATGTTTATGATGAATATAAGACAGTATAAACAAAAATGTACTTACCGACTGTTAGATTAAGCTAAATCAGGTCCGAATACATAACTTGCTTCCTCTTTGCACTGACGCATACTGGCAAGAAAATGACGGTTGATACATTTTAACGTTCAAAAGAGCATGCATAACAATGACAAATAGTCATCTATTGAAATTATTTGAAAGTTAATCAGAAACCATCTGTTGGCCTTATTGGTCTATATGGCCTTATTTGGCGAACATACCTTATAATTTTTGGAATCCGATCATCTTTCATTCTTTGAACATGTTCTTTCCCAGAACATTACCTGACAATTTCAATCATTAATATAAAATGTGTCTTGTTTATTATGAATTGTATGAAAGTTTTGATGTTTTAAATGTTGATGTTGTCTCGGTAATGAGGTTTCCCATATTCTTGTGTTTTTAAAAAAGTATATGTGTGTATGTGTGCGATTCACGGTTAATAATTATCTTCTAACAAGTCTACATGCCGTTTACCTGTAAGGCTCAGGTGACATTGGGCACGTAAAAAATGCTTACAAATAGACAAAGATAGATGTTAAATATAATAAATACAAGTATGGAGACATATATAGTAAGAGAAGATGAAAGTAAAATTCAGAGAGCTAGAGAGCTAAATAGAAATGTTTCTATTCGTGGGGTAAAATAATGTACGGAGTAGGTCTTGATTCGAAATCAAAATAAACGAGAATAATTTAATGTATGCAGCCTAAATGAGAAAATTTGAAGAGTACGAAGGTAATTGGAGCTCCCACCTCGGATCGCATGAATAATGAAATAAGTCAGTTGTGGTGAATATCTACCATTCTAAAGGGAGAAGAAAAGTTGGGCGAAGGATGAAGAGATTGTCCCAACTCTGTGAATAGAGAACAGGCAAGTTTGCCTTATTCTTACAAGATTATGATGATCATTTTGATTTATTATTATATAAAATGATTGCAATTGAAGATTATTTGTCCTTCTCTTTTTCCCCTTTCTAAGTATTTATTTAAGCTTATTTAATAGTTTTGCCACAAGGGACTAAGATAGGATTAGTAGAGATGAGTTCGGGTTTTAAGGCCCTAACGCGGTAACCTTATTTAGATTCATTGTATTACCCATATTTATTTTTGGGTATGGATTAGAAAGAACATTCACTATATGTGGTATATAGTCTGTTATGATTACTCTGGTTCGACACACATCAAGCAATCACACATTAAACTCATATGTCCATCTATTTGAACTATGGCCAAGGTCTCGAAGGGAAAACAAACCTTACCTTTGACCATATTCTTCCATAAGTTGACATACAGGCTCAGGCTCATGAGGAAGTACGTAAGTATCTTTCCATTAAAACATCACAATCACATATTTTAGACCCTTGTTATTTACCTAACACGAGTTAAGGTTGAACGTGATATGAAACTAATAATGGACAAGATATGATATGATGGGGGAGGGAAGAAAAATGGAGAGTGTTCTTGTGATAAAATTCGGGAAAGGGAAACCCCGAGAAAAATCCGAAAAATCACGGTGTGATCCACTACAAATACCGCTCCGGAACCCGCCAGGATTCGAACCTCAAATCGCAGAAGTGGCAACTGCGCGTCTACCGAGCTGATACAAATGAAGATTTTTATCATTTTATTTTTCTGTTTGTAGCATATGTATTTGTTTTAATTTTCTTTAATAGTTTTGCCTTAAGGGACTAAGATAAACTTACGAAATGAATATGATTTTGCTCGTGAGCTTGAGCAGTAGGAGAAAAGAAGTCAGACACTGGTTAAGATAATTTACACAATGAATTATGTACAACTATTTTTCTGAACTGATTCGTTGGCATTATCGACCTGGAGGTTCATTTCAGCGCGGACATATGTTTTCCATATGTCCTTATCCTGAGCTAATATTTTCGAATAATTCTCTGTATAACTCACCTTCCTCAAACCATAGTTAATATTATTCTCCCACCTCATTCTTGGCCTCCCTACTGGACGCTTCCCTCTGGCTTTCTTACAAGAAGTTCCCATGCTGTTCTATCATTACATTTTTTCTACATGTCTTATTACATCTGGTTTCCCATAAAGATCAAGTAAGTAGTTCGCTCTTATGTAGTTTTTCTCCATTCGCCTGTCTGTTCGTCTCTTTTTGGTCCAGAAATTATCTAAAAATATTGTTTTCGAATATTCATTCCACACCTCTACACAATAAAAATAAAATTTGCTGTATGGTTACAGAAAAAAAAAAGACATACAACTTTGTAATTCGATTCTAGAGAAGGAATTTAATTTTACCATCACGTGATTTGGTTTATATATATATGGAGGTAAATTCTATTATTTTACTAGGGAATCGATTCCATAATAACAAATAATATACAAACTATAATAAAATAATATTGAAACGTAACAGCAGTAATAGTGGAATATGTTGAGTGATTTTTTTATCCAGTGCAACCAGGTTGTCTTACGATTTTTCTGATATTTTCTCCTGGTATTGGCGGAGTTGTAATCCACTTCTGAAGTTGGAGTGCCTGTTGCAGCACCCTTCAATTGATGATTCTCTAGGGTTATAGAAGGGTTAAGACGAAATAAGTGTTTTATTCTTATAACGATTCAAAAAATTGTTCCAATCAAAATAACTACATCAATTAATAATAAATCTATGTTTTCAAAAAAAGTTGAAATTAGACATACATTACCCCAAATGTTGGATGATGAATGATAACGAAGCGCTAGAAGAGTCCTCAAAACTAAACCTAAATTTCCACCAGACAGAGAACATTTCCATTTCTCATTTCTTACAGAAAGTTACGTAAAGTAAAAAATATAACGAATGAAAACAAAAGCAGAAAGGATTGACCATATAAATGTCACTCTACTTAATATAATCGACGTTATACTACCTACCATAACTCATGCTTTTAACTCGTTACTACAAACCTATACGGTTCCCACATTATGGAAGCAAGCAAATGTACGTCCACTCCCGAAATTTAAATCTCCATTAACTCCGAACGATGTTCGACCCAGTAATATTTTACCTACCTTTTCGAAATCTTTAGAACGATAAGTCCATAAACAACTGAATGACTATCTAACTGAATACGACCTTTTAGATCAATACCAATCAGGCTTCAGAAAACAGGACACATTATAAATACGCTCTACTAAATATATGTGAAGAGATGACATACGCGAAGCATCTGATAATAGGAAACTTACTATTCTTATACTACTTGACTTTAGTAAAGCATTTCACACGGTAGACGTGGACTTATTGTTGCTTAAACTAAAAAATCTCTCACTTTTCAACAGTGTCACACAATTGTTCATATCCTACCTTCGTGAGCGCCAGCAATCTGTGTAGGAAATTCTACATTACGCTCTTCTTTGACCTACCGTAAAGCTGGAGTTCCACAGGGCTCGGTTCTCGGTCCATTGCTTTTTTTCAATCTATATAAATGACATATCTGACTCCCTAAAACATTGCAAACATCATTTATTCGCAGACGATATGCAGATCTACAATCACGCAGACAAATATTCTTTAAATGGCGCGGTAACCAAACATAATAAGTACCTTGACTAGCTAACGGCATGGTCAGAGAAATGTGGACTTCAATTAAATCCTAGAAAGTCACAAGCTATCATTATGGGTCATCAGATACTATTAGGGTCAATTAACACAAATACAGTATTACATGTGTCACTTAATGGGGTTCAAATTCCTTATAGTGAGACAGTAAAAAAATCTAGGAGTATTTATGGATAAAAATTTAAATTGAAATAAACAAATAAAAACATTTGCAAAATAATCTTCTCAATAATACATTCATTAAATCGTAAAAAGAAATTGTTTACCATTTGCTCCAAGGAAAATGTTAGTAGAAACACTTCTAATGCCCCATTTTGATAATTGTGATACTCTTTTTACTAACCTAAATACTGTTCTTGCCCAAAGACTTCAACGTGTTCATAATTCTTGTATACGTTTTATTTGTGGTATTCGCAGATTTGATTACGTAACACCATCCCTAGAACAATTGTCATGGCTTCGTCTACAAGATCATAGAACCATCCATTCCCTATCTCTTCTTTATAAAATATTACACACATCATTACCTTATTATTTATCACACCGCTTCACTAGACTCTCTGACATACATAAATTAGATACCCGATCCCTTCAACACATCGTCCTTTATATCCCTCCTCATCACACTACCTATTACTCGAAATATTTTATAGTTTCTCATGCTAGAACATGGAATTCTCTTCCACCCTATGTCAGAGACTGACAAACTTTACCACCTTTCAGAAACAAATTGAAAATAAAATTACTAACAGAAACATCTCACTAATGTTACTTTTTTTAAACTATTAATATTATTTTCATTATTTAATAAAAATGGTATTAAAAGATTTGTCAGTATATTTACCTAATGACTTATATATAAGTGATAGAATAATTCATTTGAGTTTATTACTTTCTTTGAATACATTTTTAATTTTCTTTTCATGTATAAGAGATTCGAGCTGTTATTCCCTTTGAGTAATCATTATTTCATTAGTTTAATTTTAATTGTTTTTAATTTTATTGTATTATTAGACATTTTCATCATTGTTCAGTTTTACCAGATAATTGTCTAGTACGTACTGTTACTGTACTTTTTTGTATTTAAATGTAACATATGTTTGTCCTGGTGAGTGGAAGAGAAGACCACATGACCTTAACTCAGGCTAAATAAATTTATTCTATTCTGTTCTAAATGTCCAGACCATGAGCGACTACATAGTAATTCCCTTTAAAGAAAAATTTGTATCCGGGATTTCCTGAATTGTAGTCAGAAGGACTATGAGGTTTTTCTTTTTAATGACATTAACATATGTAGTGGTAAATCCAAGCTAATTTTCTTAAAAAAATATCCTTTATTCGTTTCAGTGTAAATTCAAGTCCAGGGATGAGATGAGATTAAGGCCCTATTAGTGAAAGTCTCTGTTATCATATTAACACTTCGTTATTACAAAAAGTATTATTAATAGTTATTTAATCGACTAATTACTAAACCTAATTTTGTAACGTCTTGTGTGTACAATATTTTATCTACGTTTAGAGCATGATAGTAGGCCTATATATAGTATATGTTGTGAATTTTATTTATTGCGGAAACAATATGTTTAGAGAAAGAGTAGTGTGGGTTTTGGAAAAAAAGACACGATAAATCAACAAATATTGTTGTTATATTCTGCGATTTTCGGCGCTAGTTTCATATGTGAATTTAAAGTAAAAATGAGCGGAGAAGGTGATTTTCACGGTTCATTAGGGAAAAAATTAAAAGCTGTCCAAGATCAACTATTAACATACTTCCAGAAAAGTCAAGGAAAGTTTATTTATGTAGTATACCAAATCATCATTTTAAAGAGCATTTTTCGTTTTGTTGATTTAGTATTTAATGTATTATAGCGTGTTTTGTGTTTTGTTAGAATATAAAGTATAGGTTTTGTTGCCTAGTAACTACGAATTAAAGACTGGTCGTTATAATAGTAGATAAAATGTATTTAAGAAGACCCAACAATACCTATTTATTCAGAACTAGCTAATACCCGACGTGCGCTGCTACTCCTAAATAAATGTTAATGTGTTATTACCACCAGCCGTGCGCTGTTATGCTTGCTTGCCGGGGAATCAGCTTATCCCGATCTTCTTGTCATCAATGAAAGAAAAAAAATGGTTATTGTGAGATATCCGTAGAAGATAAATATATTCTGTCGCGAACTTTTTTGTAACGTTTTTTGAGATGTTCAATTCTGTGTACATTAATTTGGTGTATTTGTTATGGTTTAGGCAACGAAAGCCATTTAAGCGTCAAAATAGGGACTGAATTTCATGTTTTTCACAACAAAGGGTGTTTTTTAGGGGTGAAGGGATTGAGTACTACAACTCTCTGATAGCCTATGTTCATCCCCGGAATCTCCTGAACATTTTTCAGAAAGCCCCATCTCAATCGGATGAACGGTATGGCAGAGCACGCTTGCCCGGGAATCTACTTATCCCGATCTTCTTGGCATCAATGAAAGACAAAAATGGTTATTGTGAGTTATCCGTAAAAGATAAACATATGCGGTCGCGGACATTTTTGTAGAGGTTTTTGAGCTGTTCAATTCTATGTACATTAATTTGGTGTATTTGTTATGGTTTAGGCAGCATAAGCCATTTAAGCGTCAAAATAGGGACTTAATTTCACGTTTTTCACTACAAAGAGTGATTTTTAGGGGTGAAGAGGTTTATTATCACAATTCTATTATAGCCTATGTTCATCCCGGGAATCTCCTGAACATTTTGCAAAAAAAAAAACATCAAAATCGGATCAACGGTATGGCCGCTCATAGAATACGAGCAAACAAACCAACACACAAACAAATATTTATATTTATATATTAGATTTAATGTCCCTAAATATTTTTAAAATGGTCAAAATGTTATAAGTACTCTGATCAACTCTCAAGTCTTCTATGTACTAAGAATGAGTTGGTAACACAGGATTTTAATACTTTTCGAGTTATAAAGATATTTGTTTTCGGGGTCAATAGGATGTGGTTTTAAGAGTGCAAACAGTTATGCACTAAATAATATCTTGAGGAAAATCTCTTACTCCTACCAAGCCCGATACTTGTCTTCACCCCTAGACACAGCTATGACATGTAAGGGCGATAAGCGTTCACCTAAACGCTACATTTCTGACCTGTCTGTTAAAGGGAGAAAATCCTTACAGAATACCATCTACTTTCATTACTGTTGGTTACTTGAATTTGGGACTGGCTGCACTAACCCGTAAAAAACGAAATATCTGCTACGCAATCCAAAGGAACAAACAAGCCTGGATTTCGGAAAAAAGTGGTAGTGATTTACGGTTTTGTACTTAGAATATCTTGACTTATGCAAGCCTTGAGTAGAAACGAAAGTTAATCTGAAGGAGAAGATAGTATGGGTCGACCAAGACTGCGATAGATGGTAAGATGGATGGAGTTCAGAAGGACCTGAGGAAGTTGGGAATTAAATGATGTCGGCTTGTTCCAAGGGATACAGAAGCCTGGAACGTTTCTTAGTTAAACCAAGTTTCAGATTGAACTGTTAGCTGCTGTTGTTGATAATGACGAAAGTTGTTTGTTTTCAGGCTTCACCTAATCGTGCGTATTCTTTGTTAGAAAGTGCTTTCCTGAAATGTAACGATTTAACTACTTTTTAGACATAAGCCTATACAAATTAGCGTGAGTCTGTCTGCTCGTCTGTCCTTTATGGACTCAAATAAAACTGGACCAATTTGAATGTTCTTTTTCCTCCATAATTTAAAGAATTTTCAAGAGACAATTATTGTATATAAGATATTACCCTACATACTGTAGGGCCGGAGCTAAAAAAAAGGCTTTATTGCACTAAAAAAGAATCGCTTTTTGCACGCTTAAATGGATTACACTGCTTAAATCAAACTAAATGTACCAAATTAATGTACACAGATTTTTCTCTACATTGCATTAGATATCCTTCAGCCCAAATGTATTTTGCTCCGCCACAGATTTCTGTCCTAGCATCTTCTTCTTTGAGGTCTCTGCTGATAATTTTTCATCTCACTTCATCCATCCACTGTTCTCTGGGTTTTCCTCTCCTCCTCCTGCCTTCAGCATTCCAATCCAGCATCATTCTTGGGATTCTATTATTCTCCATCCTCTTCAGATATCCATACCTTTTCAATCTTCGTTCTTCTATTAATTGTATAATATTATGTTTAACATTCATTATTTCTCTAATTTTCTGGTACCGAATTTTCTCCTTTCTTGAATTTCTTGATGCCCTTCGCCAAAAATCCATCTCAGTTGTCAATAACTGTTTTGCTTCCAGTCTACCTAAAGTCCAGGTCTCTGCACCATACAATATAACACTTTGTACTGATGATTTAAATATAATTGTCTTGGTTTTATTTGTAATATTTTAAATCCTTATCACTGAATTTAACATTCAGATTACTTTCCTTCCTTCTTTATTTCTTGTCTCAATTTCACTATAACTTTTCCCACCTGTTTCTAAAATTGTTTCTAAATATTTGAATTTTTCAACTTTCTTAATTTCCATATTTTCACATTGCAATTTCTCTTCATTGTCTAGTTTACAGAATTGAATATCTAAAAAAATCTAAAAAAGAAAAAAGACCGCGAAAGCATATGTCTATCTTTTACGAATAACTCACAATAACCATTTTTGTCTTTCAGCTCATTGATGCCAAGAAGATCGGGATGAGTAGATTCCCGGGCAAGCGTAGCAACGCTCGGCGTGTATTCTTTTACGGATAACTAACAAAAACCAACTTTGTCTTTCAGCTTATTTATTCCAAGATAATCGGGATAAGTACATTCGCGGGCAATGCCAGTTAATCAGCACGGGGTTTCTAAAAATAATTACAATATTCATTTCTAATTATTTTTATATTTACTTATTCAACTAAGCATAAAAATACATTTAATTAATTTAGGCGTAGATTTGATAAAATTCTTGGAAGTACGCAAATAGGCAATGCCAGTGGAAATGAAGAGAAAAAAGACTGGAGTGAGGATCAGGAGAGGTCAATCAAACAGTAGTCTAATATGTAAGCCTACTCTGGAGAAGAGAGCGGGAATTGTGTCCCTGTGGACACACTGCTGTCTTTCACACTCAGTTTTAATGGGAAAAATCTAAGAGGAGACGTCTAGGGCTTTACAAGCGCAGACACGAGGATAATATTAAAATCGATTTTCCAGAAATTGGAGTCGTTGACGCGGAGTAAATTGAACTAGTTCGGAACTCGACCCAGTGGCGTAGTTTCAACGCTACATTTTTTTCAAACCTCCTTTCTTCAATAAGTTAAAATTGTTCATCACATTGAACACTTAATACGACAGATTTATTAGTTTTTATATTCATATTGGAACAAATCAGATTTATTTTAAAATCATTAAAACACGGCACATATATAATAATTATATAAAACTGGTTTAACAATATAAACAATTTTCCGGTCCCTAATACTCTATGGGTTAAACACTGAAATTATATGTATTCACCATTCTTCCCTTATTCTATTATATTTCCTCTATTCTTCTTTCATTCATTCATTATTTTTTTAATCTAAATAGGATTGGTCTCCCTCCTTTCAGTCTCTCGTACGGCAGCTATTCCACTTTCTTCGATGGTCGTTCTTCAATCATTCTTTTCATATGACTATACCATTATTGTTGGTTTTGTTGTATATAATTCAAAATGGAATTTTTAAACTCTCTTCTTTTTTTATTACATTTTTACTAATTTTATATATTTCATATATTAAGGTTGATCTTCATTAAAATTCCATTTTCATTGATGAAACCTGATAATTTATTTGAAAACTCAACAACATTTTACCCACATAATTAATAATAATAATAATAATAATAATAATAATAATAATAATAATAATAATAAAATTGAATAAAGTACTTAGGAAAATTTTTGGACCATAGAGAGTTGAACAGACAGGTGAATGGAGAAGACTACGTAACAATGAACTACATGGTCTTTATAGGAAGCCAGATATAATAAGAACGGTTAAGTCTCGTAGACTGTGATGGGCAGGACATGTTGCGCGTAGGCCTATGGGGAATGAAAGACGGCATGAAAGCTTCTTGTAGGAAAGCCAGAGGGAAAACGCCCAGTTGGTAGACAAGAATGAGCTGGGTGAATAATATTTACTATGATTTGAGGGAAGTAGATTATACAGGAATGATTGGAAAGTATTAGCTCAGGATAGGGACGTATGGAGAGCTTATGTCCGTGCGGCCATGAACCTACGGGTTCGATAGTGCCAGTAAGTAATAATAATATATTCATTTTGAGAATTTTCCTCATCATTGAGGGTTTTCTCCAATCAATCTTAGTAATTAATATGAATTAAAAAACTATATATATATATATATATATATATATATATATATATATACTTATATACTTATATACAGACTATCAGTTTGCAACAAACATTCACAAATATATTCTTAATTAAAGTTGTCCATCGTTCTCTGTCCTCTGTGTCTTCATCTGTTACACCAAATTTCCTCATTGAATTTTGAATGTTGTTCTTCCAGGTTGTTCTTGGTCTTCCTTTTCTGTTCTTTATTTCAATTTTCCATGCATAGACGGCCTTTGGTAGTCTTTCCATCCTGCATTCTTCTTACGTGTCCATACCTTTTTAGCCTTCTGTGTTCAATTTCATCCATTATATTATTATTCATATGTAACATATGTTCTGGTGAGTGGAAGAGAAGGCCACATGGCCTTAACTCCACCAGCCTAAATAAATCTATTTCTTTCTGCATTCATCTATTTTATAATTTCTGTATTTCTAATTTTTTCCAGTCGAGGTTTTCTGGCAGCTTTTCTCCAAAAATCCATTTCTATTGAAGTTATTATGTTAATATGTTGTGGTTTCATTGTCCAAACTTCCGATCCATGTAACACTATACTTTCTCGTATGGATTTATTTGTTCTGTTAATGATGTTTTTACTCCATAGTATAGATTTTAACATTCCTATGTTTTTTCTTCCATTACTAATCATTTTTTGCTATTTCTTTATTTGATGTTCCATCTTTCTCTATAATTGAACACAAATAACAAAAAGTATCGCTCTTCTTTATCTTTACCCAATCAATATACAATTCATCTGGGTCATTTGTTAAATATTCTGTTTTGTTTTTGTTGATTTTCAAACCCCATTTCTGATATGTTGTTGACAACTGATTACACATATAATTTGCATCTTCTCCATCCTGAGTTATAATTATCTGATCGTCGGCAAAAAGTAACTGATGCAGATATCTTCTTTCTGTTATTTCTAGTCCCATTTTTGCACACTTACGTGACCATTCTACTAAACAAATGTCTATACCGTATATATTTTAAACATTATTGGTGAATCGGGCATCCTTGTAGCAATTTTCACTAGTTCAAAAAGGTTCTGATAACTGAGACCCCATTTTAATTTGACATTTGTTGTTCTTATATATTTCTTGTATTTTCTATACGTAATGCTTCTCATAATTTTGCTCTTGGTACACTGTCATATGCTTTTTCTAAATCTATAAAAACAATCCAATATCTGTTCATTTATTTTCACATTTGTCAACGATTTGTCGTATTACAAATATATTATCTATACAAGATCGACCGGGTGTGAACCCACATTGCTCTCCAATTCCACTGTAACAATTTTCTATTTAAAATAATAATAATAATAATAATAATAATAATAATAATAATAATAATAGTAATAATAATAATAATAATAATAATAATAATTAGCATTTATTCTGACAGAGTTAATATCACAAGGCTTTGTCTTCTACTCAACCAACATGAATATACCAAACATACATTATAATGATATTTATAATATTATTTGTGCAACATTTGTAATCTGTATTTATACAAGTTGTAATATATTATGAAACGCGAAATAAAATATGAAGTAAACTATATACATTTAACCTTAGGAAAGAAGATACTGATATTGTTCTCATGAAAAAAATATAAATATGTTTATAGAGTTTCGCAATCACTTAAAATGACCATGACCAAATTACACACACACACACACATATATATTGCATACATATTTATGGGTCCATTAACGCTCTAGCGGCAACATTTTTTATTTCATCGAAACCAAACTTGGCATATAGACTAGCAATTAATTAAAAAAGTAAGATCGAGTTGTTAACTAGCAAAATCATTAAATGTAAGAGTTCATTGAAACGAAAATTTAAAAATCGTTCTAGCGGAAACTCAGTATATGCTATTAAAATAAGAGGAGGAAGAAATTTCCAAACAACACGAAAGCTGACCATTAGAATTAAAAATCCACTGTAGCAACCGCCATGTTTACTTCCTCGCAATGTATACCGTATATTAAATTTAAACTTAAATTAGCAGTATGTCCTATAAGAAAGAATGGTTTAATTTACTTTATAATTTCAATAAGATAATGGAAAATTAATTAGTAAATGTTATTTAAATTGGTATCAAATTAAACAACACTATATAATATGCACTGTTATCGTTATGCATGATTTGTTTTCACTGCAGTATGACATTTTTAAATAAGCTAGCATCAGAAATTGAGTTTCTCCAATTTAACAAAAAAAATTGTATATATATATAATTTCCCCTTAAACCAGCAAAAACGGAACATAAATTCGACTTGCTGAGAAATTCGCGGAGTTTACGAAGTTCCTGCTTGACGAATTTTATGTAAAGTTAAACATTATTATCTTCCTCTCATGTGAAATCCTAAATTAACCGTTACGTACACGACAAAAATGTTTCCAGCCATCTTTTCTTAGCCGTCGGAACGATCTTTTACCATTTGGCTCGTACTTCAAAATTAGCTTAGGAATCCTGGATTACGATATTAGATCCACATGTTGACGCCAGTTCTGTTCATATTGATAGTTTGTTTTGTAAATAACAATAATAATATGATTAATAATAATTTAATAGAGTGTAGGTAAAAGCCTTTTTTTCTACCTACCGGGATTCAAAATAAATTACAAGATTAGGTTTAATTTTATCTACAAAGAAATTGAAGAAAGAACTAAAATCATAACAATTAAATTACGCTTAATATATAATAATAATAATAATAATAATAATAATACAATTTATGGAGTCCTGCATACTGCCAGGTCGAGATATGACATGATATGAAGACACGTTTATTCAAATTCTCAGATACACGAGGATTCTGCAGACTTGTCATCACAGGTACACATAAAGTTAAATATAAAGAACGGGAAAATGATGGAATAATTACTTTATGAGTATCCATCCATCCATCCATCCATAGTAATTCTGCCCGAGGGAAGGTCTTTCACATTTTCATGCTATGCTTTGCAGCTTACTAGGTGCCCTCTGTTTATGATCTTTAGGATTTGTATTCCTTTTTACAATTGGAGGGTTGTAATATATTTGGCGTGAAAGAGTTGTTTGCCTTTATCTTTAAATTATTTATTATTTTTATAGGTTTTAAGCTTTTTTTTATTTCTCTTATTATTTAGTGAACATATTTAAGTAGTCAGTAAGTTAAAAGTGTGGTAGCTTCCGTTGTTTTCCACACCGGTGAAGGATGATGATGATAATGATAAGGATGATGATGATGGTCATATGATTTCGGGGACCGTTTGGGCCTTAACATTTTATGAATATTATGTTCTAATTTTTCTCATATATTCTAATTTTATATATCCAAATTATTGACAATTGTATTATACTTCTTCCTGCTTGACAGACAAGAACTGTCATGTGATTTCAAATTAGATTAAAATTCTAAAAGGCTGTTAGTTAAGAATCCCAAATTTATAAATGTCTTGTCAGTATGTGTTAATACTAATTGAATCAGTGTTATATATTGACAAGTTGACATTCTAGTCAGACCGTCTGAAGTTGTTAATTTCTGTTGGCATCAACGCTAGCTTTTCATGCGATTGAAAACAAAGTTCTTAATTAAAAACATTTACAGTTTTTATTTATGAAACAATCAGCATTAATTCCAACAAATGTTTAATCGAAGGTAGTCATTGCCAGGGACTGGATTTTGATGCCCTAAAAATATCTAAAACATCTATAAAATGGCGTTGAAAAGCAAAAAGTAATCTAAAAACACTTAAAATAATTGTTTGTCTTCATTTTAAGACGTGGCAGTACAACACAGTTATAACGTTAGAACTGAAATTAAAATTGTATTAATTTAAACTCGCGAATTTCAGTGTTCTATGAAGCTGCTCCTATAAAAAAATCTTAGCTTATTTAGAATTATTGCAGTAGTAACCACCAGTATTCACGGTTGCTGAGCAATAAATTTTCTTTCGATCGATACCTTTAGTTTCGCACATCTTACAAATTAATACTTCACCGTAGTAGGGAAATCATCTACAAATTCGTAAAAATAAGTCTGATGAAAAAAAAAAAGAAAGTAGATGATTGGGCGTAGCAAAATGAAGCTGCGCGAAATTGAACACCAATCAGCCCTCTTTAAAAATTTGTAATTAACTAAATCCTTGACTATAAAAATAACAAATCAAAAAATGCAGTAGTTAATATTACTACTTTCTACGTTATATTGTCGAGGTGCTTGTACTTTACTTATTTAGATAGATCATCGGTTGAATAATGTCTTTGACATCGTCCGATTCCTAATAGCCAATTTTGTCGGTCCATCCAATCTCCTGGTTGTAGATGTTTCTCCTTCATATATAAACATATTCCCTGACTCCAGGAGGTTTTAGGTATTTCTCTGCTACGTCTTCCCTCAGGTTTCCATTCCAAACAGATTTTGGTAGTCGATCCTCTTCCATTCGCTGGACATGTCCGTACCATCTTAATTGCTGAGTTTTAATATAATCTAAAATAGTGTCTTCAATCTTCATTGTCTCCCTTATAAGTGAGTTCCTAATTTTTTCTCTTCTTGAAATTCTTGCGGCCCTTCGTATAAAATCCATTTCCGTTGCCAAAACGTACTTATTTGTTTTTGTGGTTAATGGCCAAAGTTCTGCTCCATAAGTAATGATGCTTTTAACAATTGTGTGATATATATTCATTTTATTTTTATTACTTATATTTTTATCCCACACATTCCATTGAGGCAAGCAATTGCAAATTTTCCTTTATTATTTCCTCTTCATAACTCCCATTTTTATTTTTTTAAATTCCTAAATATGTGATCTCACTACACGATTTTATTGATTCTCCAGTCTCCAAATTAAATTTTGTTCTGGTTCACGAATTGATAAATATTTGTTTTTTTTCATGTTCAAATTTAATCCCCATTTTTCATATTCTTTTATTAATTTTCTAGTCTAAATTCTAAATATTCATAATCTTGTGCAATTAACAATTGATCATCTGCAAAATGTAAGTTGTATAAAGTTTTGTTGTTTGAAATAGGAATTCCCATGTTTGAACATTTTCTCCTCCAATTCTTTAATATTTAATGTACATATATTTTAAACAGAGTCGGTGATAGACAACAACCTTGACGAGGACCTTTGTTTATCGTAAAACCATGTGTACAATTTACAATTTTTTTTTTACTACACTCACGTTGGAAATGGAAGCTTGCCACACAGCAATAGTATAGCTGATACCAACTCCCAACATGTAAATTCTTGAATCACTGATCAAACATCAATTTATTTCATTAAAGTTGTTTTAAATAATTCAATTAACCGTATTTTATACAAAGAAGAAGATAATGACCATATAAATGCGTAAAACGTGAAAAAAGCTATAATTTGAAAGAAAAAAACATTAAAACTTCCAAAATAGAAAATATGATAAAAATCGCCAAATATAACAATAAATAACCACATGAATATATTCATGATTTTAATACTTAAGAGCAATTCATGCTGCACTAGTAAGGAAAATGACATGTCATGGTTATTATAGTATTTCTTGTCTGCAACACCACTGTAGTTTTAAAGTATTGTACCTGCACACGTGCCAGTACAGCATTACAAAAACATTTGTATCAACACCATCTTCCTGCCATGTATTAGGCCTGATATTCCTTAATGGTTTTATGTCATCTTTCAATTAGTC
This sequence comes from Diploptera punctata, assembly GCA_030220185.1. NCBI lineage: Eukaryota > Metazoa > Arthropoda > Insecta > Blattodea > Blaberidae > Diploptera > Diploptera punctata. Next base: position 78,687 of record JASPKZ010001157.1, read on the forward strand.
TTCCTAGATATCTTTTTCCTCTAGGATGGTAATTTAAAATCTGTCAGGGATGCTGGTTTGATCCATAGTTGAAGGTGTTCTTACCAATTATTTTTCCTTAACAAGAGTTTTGATTATAAATTCTTATTAAATTTACATGTTTCACCTCTTCATGAACTATAGGATCTCTAATCATTTTGAAATTTTACAAAGGGACAAAAATGGTTTAGTAACAGTATCCAACTTCGGTTCCAAAAATACACTTAATACCAAATAAAAATGAATATACCGTATGTATAAATATATATGAAAAGAAAAATTAACGCTTGAGTCGGGATTTGTACCCGACTCTCTAAACTCTGTACATACATAGGCCTACGTATGTTTGTGTTGGAATACTTGAGTGGCTCAGATGGTTAGAGCGCTAAACGTACAGAGTTTGTATGTTTGTG